>JABTXL010019933.1:959931-992765 GCA_025134845.1 Neodon shergylaensis | reverse complement strand
GGAAGCAGAGAGGGAAATCAGAGAAACTTCACCTTTCACGATAGCCACAAACAGCATAAACTATCTTGGGGTAACTCTAACCAAGGAAGTGAAAGACCTATTTGACAAGAACTTTAAGGCATTGAAGAAAGAAATTGAAGAGAATACCAGAAAATGGAAGGACGTCCCTTGCTCTTGGATTGGGAGGATCAACATAGTAAAAATGGCAATTCTACCAAAGGCAATTTATAGATTCAATGCAATCCCCATCAAGATCCCAGCAAAATTCTTCACAGATCTGGAAAGGACAATAATCAACTTTATATGGAAAAACAAAAAACCCAGGGTAGCTAAAACAATCCTATACAATAAAGGATCTTCTGTAGGCATTACCATCCCTGACTTCAAACTCTATTACAGAGCTACAGTAATGAAAACAGTGTGGTACCGGCATAAAAACAGAGAAGTCGATCAATGGAATCGCATAAAAGACCCAAATTTTAACCCACAAACCTATGATCACCTCTTTTTCGATAAAGGAGCTAAAAGTATACAATGGAAGAAAGAAAGCGTCTTCAACAAATGGTGCTGGCACAACTGGATATGAACCTGTAGAAGACTGAAAATAGACCCATATCTATCACCTTGCACAAAACTCAAGTCCAAATGGATCAAAGACCTCAATATCAGTCCGAACACACTGAACCTGATAGAAGAGAAAGTGGGAACCACCCTACAACAAATGGGCACAGGAGATCGCTTTCTATGTATAACCCCAGCAGCACAGACATTAAGGGCAGCATTGAATAAATGAGACCTACTAAAACTGAGAAGCTTCTGTAAAGCAAAAGACACTGTCACTAAGACAAAAAGACAACCTACTGACTGGGAGAAGATCTTCACCAACCCTGCAACAGACAAATGCCTGATCTCCAAAATTTATAGAGAACTCAAGAAACTAGACTTCAAAATGCTAATTAACCCAATTAAAAAATGGGGCACTGAACTGAACAGAGAATTCTCAACAGAAGAAGTTCAAATGGCCAAAAGACACTTAAGGTCATGCTCAACCTCCTTAGTGATTAGGGAGATGCAAATCAAAACAACTCTGAGATATCATCTTACACCTGTCAGAATGGCTAAAATCAAAAACACCAATGATATCCTTTGCTGGAGAGGCTGTGGAGGAAGGGGTACCCTCATACATTGCTGGTGGGAATGCAATCTTGTGCAACCACTTTGGAAATCAGTGTTTCGGTTTCTCAGGAAATTCGGGATCAACCTACCCCTAGACCCAGCAATACCACTCCTGGGAATATACCCAAGAGATGCCCTATCACATGACAAAAGCATCTGTTCAACTATGTTCATAGCAGCATTATTTGTAATAGCCAGAACCTGGAAACAACCTAGATGCCCTTCAATGGAAGAATGGATGAAGAAAGTGTGGAATATATACACATTAGAGTACTACGCTGCAGTAAAAAACAATGACTTCTCGAATTTTGCATGCAAATGGATGGAAATAGAAAACACTATCCTGAGTGAGGTATCCCAGACCCAAAAAGATGAACATGGGATGTACTCACTCATAATTGGTTTCTAGCCATAAATAATGGTCATGGAGTATATAATTGGTGAACCTAAAGAAGGTAAATTAGAAGGTGAACACAAGGAAAAACATATAATTATTCTCATGACTAAGGGAAGTAGACAAAATTGCTGGGGAGAAATTTTCGGATCTTGGGGGGGATGGGAGTATCGGGGGAAGGGGAGAGAAAAGTCAGAAGGGGAGGATGAGGGAAACTTGGGGAAACAGGAGGATTGGGATAAAGGAAGGTTGGATAGGGGAGCACGGAAACACAATATTTTGTTAAGGGAGTCACCTTAGGGTTGGCAAGAGACTTGAACCTAGAGTGGCTCCCAGGAGCCCATGGCGAGGTCCCCAGTTAGTTCCTTGGGCAGCTGAGGATAGGGTACCTGAAATGACTCTATCCTATAGCCATACTGATGATTATCTTGCAAAGCACCATAGAACCTTCATCAGGTGATGGATGGAGATAGTCACAGAGACCCACACAGGAGCACCAGACTGAGCTCCCAAGTTCCCAATGAGGAGCGGAAGGAGGGAGAACATTGGCAAGGAAGTCAGGACCACGAGGGGTGCACCCACCCACGGAGACAGTGGGGCTGATCTATTGGGAGCTCACCAAGGCCAGCTGGACTGTGACGGAAGAAGCATGGGATAAAACAGGACTCTCTGAACATGGCGAACAATGGGGGCTGATGAGAAGCCAAGGACAATGGCCCTGGGTTTTGATCCTACTTCAAGTTTGGGCTTTGTGTTCACCTTCCTAGACATGGACGGAGGGGGGAGGACCTTGGACTTTCCACAGGGAAGGGAACCCTGACTACTCTTTGGACTGGAGAGGGAGGGTGAGAGGAGTGGGGGGAGGGGGAGAAGGGTGGGAGGAGAGGGAGGTAAATGGGAGGCTGGGGGGAGGCGGAAACTTTTTTCTTTTTCTCAATAAAAAATAAATAAATAAATAAATAAAAAGAGATAGAAGAAAGAATCTCAGATTCCGAGGACACCATAGAGAAAATAAACAAACTGATCAAAGAAAACAGCAAAGCCAACAAGTTCTCTTCACAAAACATTCAGGAAAAATGGGACACAATAAAAAGACTAAACCAAAGAATAATAGGAATAGAAGAAGAAGAGTCACAGCTCAAAGGCCCAGAAAATATTTTTAACAAAGTTATGGAAGAAAACATTCCCAACATAAAGAAAGATATTCCTTTGAATATTCAAGAAGCATACAGAACACCAAACAGACTGGATCAAAGAAAAACATTCCCTCGCCATATAATAATCAAATTATACAGGTTAAAAAAAGAATATTAATAGCTACAATGGAAAAATGCCAAGTAACTTATAAAGGTAAACTGATCAGACTTACACCTGACTTCTCTATGGAATCCATGAAAGCCAGAAGGTCCTGGATAGAGGTACTGCAGCAACTAAGAAACCATGGATGCAAACCCTAACTACTATACTCAGCAAAGCTATTATTCACTATCAGTGGAGAAAGCAAGACATTCCAGGATAAGGACAAATTTAAACATTACGTAGACACAAATCCAGCCTTACGGAAAGTAATAGAAGGAAAACTGCAACACAAGGAATCCAACATTGCCAACACTGCCTACAAAAACTCGGGTTTCTAACGACCCTTCACCAGCACAACTCAAAGAAGGGAGACACACAAACTCTACTACCAAGACCAATAAGAATAACCAGAGTAAACAACCACTGGTCATTAATATCACTTAATATTAATGGTCTCAATAAACCTATAAAAAGGCACAAGCTAAGAGATTGGATATGAAAACAGGATCCAACATTCTGCTGTTTGCAAGAAACACATCTCAACCACAAAGACAGGCATCTACTCAGAGTAAAGGGTTGGGAAAAGGTGTTTCAAGCAAATGATCCTAAGAAAAAAGCAGGTGTGCCCATACTAATTTTTAACAAAACTGACTTCAAACTAAAATCAATCAGAAGAGATCGAGATGGACACTTTATACGCATAACAGAAACAATTCAACAAGATGAAGTCTCAATCCTGAATATCTACGCCCCCAATATAAAAGCACCTACTTATGTAAAAGAAATATTACTAGAACTCAAGGCAGACATCAAGCCACACACACTAGTAGTAAGGGATTTCAATACACCTCTCTCTACAATGGACAGGTCAATTAGACAGAAACCTAACAGAGAATTAAGAGAATTATTGGAGGTAATGAAGTAAATGGACTTAACAGATATTTATAGAAGACTCCACCCAAATAGGAAAGAATATACCTTCTTCTCTGCAGCTCGAACCTTCTCAAAAATTGACCACATACTCAGAAAAAAAGGAAACCTCCACAGATACAAAAAAAATATGAGTGTCCACCTGTGTCTTATCAGATCACCACTGATTAAAGTTAGAAGGCAACAACAATGCTACCCCCAGAAAGCTCATACTCATGGAAACTGAACAGTCAACTACTGAACCACACCTGGGTCAAGGAAGAAATTAAGAAAGAAATTAAAGTCTTCTTGAATTTAATGAAAATAAAGAGACAACATACTCAAACCTATGGGACACTATGAAAGCAGTGCTATGAGGAAAGTTCTTAGCACTAAGTGCCCACTTAAAGGACACGGAGAAAGCATACATCGGGGACTTAAGAGCACAACTGAAAGCTCTAGAAAAAAAAAAGAAGCAGACGCACCCAGGAGGAGTAGAAGACTGGAAATAATCAAACTGAGGGTGGAAATCAACAAAATAGAAACACAGAAAACAGTCCAAAGAATCAATGAAACAAAAAAAGTTGGTTCTTGGGGAAAATCAATAAGATCGAAGAAACCCCTATTCAAACTAATTAAACAACAGAGAGAAAACATGCAAATAAATAAGATCAGAAATGAAAAGGAGGACATAACCACAGATACAGAGGAAATTCAGAGAATCATTAGATCTTATTACAAAAGACTTTATGCCACAAAACTGGAAAATGCAAAAGAAATGTATATTTTTTTAGATAAGTACCATATACCAAAGCTAAACCAAGATGAAGTGAATGATATAAATAGACCTGTTAGTAGCGAAGAACTAGAAACTGTTATCAAAAATCTCCCTTCCATAAAAAGCCCAGGACCAGATGGTTTCAATGCAGAATTCTACCAGAACTTCCAAGAAGACGTAATACCTATACTCCTTAATGTATTTCACAATATAGAAACAGAAGAGTCATTGCCAAATACCTTTTATGAAGCTACAGTTACCCTGATACCCAAACCACACAAAGACCCAACCAAGAAAGAAAATTACAGGCCTATCTCACTGATTAACATTGACCCAAAAATTCTCAATGAAATACTGGCAAACCGAATCCAAGAACACATTAGAAAAATTATCCATTATGATCAAGTAAGCTTCATCCCAGAGATGCAGGGCTGGTTCAACATATGAAAATCTATCAATGTAATCCACCATATAAATAAACTGAAAGAAAAAAAAAACCATATGATCATTTCATTAGATGCTGAAAAAGCATTCGACATAATTCAACACCCCTTTATGATAAAGGTCTAGGAGAGATTAGTGATACAAAGTATTGTTCCTTTTAAAGCGGGTGTGTGTGGAGGGTAGAGACAAACACGAGACAGAAAGGGTCATACCTAAATATAATAAAAGTTATTTACAGCAAGCCGACAGCTAACATTAAATTAAACAGAGAAAAACTCAAATCCATACCACTAAAATCAGGAACAAGACAAGGATGTCCACTCTCTCCATACCTCTTCAATATAGTGTTTGAAGTTCTAGCAATGACAATAACACAACATAAGGGGATCAAGGGGATTCGTATTAGAAATGAAGAAGTTAAGCTTTCGTTATTTGCAGATGATATGATAGTATACATAAGCGTCCCCAAAAATTCTACCAAAGAACTCCTACAGCTGATAAACACCTTTAGTAATGTGGCAGGATATAAGATCAACTCCAAAAAATCAGTTGCTTTCCTATACAATAAGAATAAGGAAACAGAGAGGGAAATCAGAGAAGCATCACCTTTCATGATAGCCACAAATAGCATAAAATATCTTGGGGTAACTCTGACCAAGGACATGAAAGATCTATTTGACAAGAACTTTAAACCTTTGAAAAAAGAAATTGAAGATTACACCAGAAAAATGGAAGGATCTCCCTTGCTCTAGGATTGGGAGGATCAACATAGTAAAAACGGCAATTCTACCAAAAGAATCTATAGATTCAATGCAATCCCCTTCAAAATCCCAACAAAATTATTCACAGACCTTGAGAATGCAATAATCGACTTTATATGGAAAAACAAAAAACCCAGGATAGCCAAAACAGTCTTATACAATAAAGGATCATCTGGAGGAAATACAATCCCTGACTTCAAACTCTATTACAGAGCTACAGAATTGAAAACAGCTTGGTATGGGCATAAAAACAGAGAAGTCGACCAATGGAATCGAATAGAAGACCCTGACTTTAACCCACAAACCTATGAACACCTGATTTTCGATAAAGGAGCTAAAAGTATACAATGGAAAAAAGAAAGCATCGTCAACAAATTGTGCTGGCAAAACTGGATGTCAACCTGTAGAAGAATGAAAATAGACCTATATCTATCACCATGTACAAAACTCAAGTCCAAATGGATCAAGGACCTCAATATTAGGCTTAACACACTGAACTTGATAGAAGAAAAAGTGGGAAGTACTCTACAACACATGGGCACAGGAGACCACTTCCTATGTATAACCCCAGCAGCACAGATATTAAGGGTCTCATTGAATAAATGGGACCTCCTGAGACTGAGAAGATTCTGTAAAGCAAAGGACACTGTCACTAAGACAAAAATGCAACCCACTGACTGGGAGATGATCTTCACCAATCCTGCAACTGACAAAGGTCTGATCTCCAAATATATAAAGAACTCAAGAAACGAGACCGTAAAAGGCTAATCAACCCAATTATAAAATGGGGCACTGGGCTGAAAAGAGAACTCTCAACAGAAGAAGTTCAAATGGCCAAAAGACACTTAAGGTCGTGCTCAACTATCTTAGCGATCCGGGAAATGCAAATCAAGACAACTTTAAGATACCATCGTACACCTATCAGAATGGCTAAAATAGAAAACACCAATGACAGCCTTTGCAGGAGAGGTTGTGGAGAAAGGGGTACACTCATCCATTGCTGGTGGGAATGCAAACTTGTGCAATTACTTTGGAAAGCAGTGTGGCGGTTTCCCAGGAAATTCAGGATCAACCTACCCCTGGACCCAGCAATACCACTCTTGGGAATATATCCAAGAGAGGCCTTATCATACAACAAAAGTATTTGCTGAACTATGTTTATAGCAGCATTGTTTGTAATAGCCAGAACCTGGAAACAACCTAGATGCCCTTCAATGAAAGAATGGATGAAGAAAATGTGGAATATATACATATTAGAGTATTACTCAGCAGTAAAAAAGAAGGACCTTTTGAGTTTTGCATACAAATGGATGGAAATAGAAAACACTATCCTGAGTGAGGTAAGCCAGACCCAAAAAGAGGAACATGGGATGTACTTACTCATAATTGGTTTGTAGCCATGAATAAAGGATATTGAGCCCATAATTAGTGATCCTATAGAAGCTAAATAAGAAGGAGAACCCAAAGAAAAACATATAGGCATCCTCCTGGATATTTACATTCATCAGGCGATGAAAGGAGACAGAGACAGAGACCCACATTGGAGCACCGGACAGAAAACTCAAAGTCCAAATCAGGAGCAGAAGGAGAGAGAGCACGAGCAAGGAACTCAGGACTGGGAGGGGTGCACCCACACACTGAGACAACGGGGATGTTCTATCGGGAACTCACCAAGGCCAGCTGCTCTGGATCTGAAAAACGTGGGATAAAACTGGACTCGCTGGACATAGCAGACAATGAGGACTACTGAGAACTCAAGAACAATGGCAATGGGTTTTTTATCTGACTGCATGTACTGGCTTTGTGGGAGCCTAGGCAGCTTGGATGCTCACCTTATTAGACCTGGATGGAGGTGGGTGGTTCTTGGACTTCCCACAGGGCAGGGAACCCTGATTGCTCTTCGGGTTGACGAGGGAGGGGGATTTGATTGGGGGAGGGGGAGAGAAATGGGAGGCGATGTCAGGGAAGTGACAGAAATCTTTAATAATTAAATAAATTAAAAAAAATAAAAAAGGCACAGGCTAAGATATTGGATGTAAACCAGGATTCATAATTCTGCTGTTTACAAGAAACACAGCTCAACCATAGAGACAGACATTGACTCAGAGTAAAGGGTTGGGAAAGGTTTTTTTTTTTTTTTTCAATTAAATGGACCTAAGAAACAAGCAGGTGTGGCCATACTAATTTCTAACAAAATTGACTTCAAACTAAAATCAATCAGAAGAGATAGAGATGGACATTTTATACTCATAACAGGACAATTCATCAGGATGAAGTCTCAATCCTGAATATCTATGCCCCTAATATAAAAGCACCCACTTATGTAAAAGAAACATTACTAGAACTCAAGGCAGTCCTCAAACCACACACATTAATAGTAGGAGACTTCAACACTCCTCTCTCACCAATGAACAGGTCAATCAGACAGAAACCTAACAGAGAAATAAGAGAATTAATGTAGATAATGAATCAAATGGACTTAACGGACATCTATAGAACATTCCACCCAAATAGGAAAGAATATACCTTCTGCTCTGCAGCTCATGGAACCTTTTCAAAAATTGACTGCATACTCAGTAACAAAGCAAACTTCCACAGATACAAAAAAAAACAATATTAGTAACCACCTGTGTCTTATCGGATCACCATGGATTAAAGTTTGAATTAAACAAAAATGCTACCTCCAGAAAGCCTACAAACTCATGGAAACTGAACAGTCAACTACTGAACCACCACTGGGTCAAGGAAGAAATAAAGACAGAAAGTAATGTCTTCCTTGAATTTAATGAAAATAAAGATACAGCATACTCAAACTTATGGGACACAATGAAAGCAGTGCTAAGAGGAAAGTTCATAGCTCTAAGTGCCCCCATAAAGAAAACAAAGAAAGCACACATTGAAGACTTAACAGCACACCTGAAAGCTCTAGAAAAAAAAGAAGCAGACGCACCTAGGAGGAGGAGAAGACGGGAAATAATCAAACTGAGAGCAGAAATTAACAAAATAGAAACACAGAAAACAATGCAAAGAATCAATGAAACAAAAATCTGGTTCTTGGAGAAAATCAACATGGTTGACAAACCTTTATCCAAACTAATCAAACAGCAGAGAGAGAACACACAAATTAATAAGATCAGAAATGAAAAGGGGGACATAACAATAGACACAGAAGAAATTCAGAGAAACATTACATCCTACTACAAAAGCCTGTATGCCACAAAATTGGAAAATGTAAAAGAAATGGATTTTTTTGGATAAATACCACATACCAAAGTTAAACCAAGATCAGGTAAATAATCTAAATAGACCTGTTAGATATGAAGAATTAGAAGCTGTTATCAAAAATCTCCCTACCAAAAAAGCCCAGGACCAGATGGTTTCAATGCAAAATTCTACCAGAACTTCCAAGAAGACCTAATACCTATACTCCCTAATGTATTTCACAATGTAGAAACAGAAGAGTCATTGACAAATTCCTTTTATGAAGCTACAGTTATACTAATACCAAAACCACACAAAGACTCATCCAAAAAAGCGAATTACAGGCCAATCTCACTGATGAACATCGACGCAACAATTCTCAGTAAAACACTGGCAAATCGAATCCAAGAACACATTAGAAAAATTATCTATTATTGTTGAGGGAGCGGCAGGGCTGCCTTCTGGCTGCCCTGGCTCCCGCATGGCTAGCTTTATCTGAAATAATTACACAGAAACTGTATTCTTTTAAACACTGCTTGGCCCATTATATCTAGCCTCTTTTCGGCTAACTCTCTCACCTGGACTAGCCCATTTCTAATAATATGCGTAGCACCCCCAGGTTCTCTTACCGGGAAGATTCTAGCCTACGTCCATACTGGGTCGGAGCTTCATCGTGTCTGCCCCAGAGAGGAAAGCTATCCAGTCTGAGTTCAATTCCTCTTCCTCCCAGCATTCTGTTCTGTTTACTCCACCCTTCTATGTTCTAACCTATCTGGGCAAGCAGTTTCTTTATTGATTAACCAATGAAATCAACATATTGATATATGACACTCCCACATCATTTCCCCTTTTTCTGTTTAAACAAATTAAGAAGGCTTTAAATTTAACATAGGAAAATTACATATAACAAAACAGTTATCAAACAGGAATTAGTTACAATATTTACATCTATTTTATCTTTTATCATGAAATGGAAAACTATAACTATAACTATCTATTCTTCAACTCCACCAAAACTCCAGAACTATATAATATTACCTAAGCAAACAAGAAATAAGAAACTTCCAAAACTCTAGAAGTGATAGAAACATCTCAATGCCTGGAGAGTCACCCAAAGTTCCTCTGTACCATTGGGGCATCCATCTTCGGCCTACAGGCCCATAGTGTCTAGAAACATTTCTATGAAGCCGGAAATTTCAAAGGCAGTTCAGTCACCATCTGCTGTGTCCTGTACAATGTCATGCAGACTCCTTCATGAATCAGGAACTCCAAAAGATCATCTCACCTTTAGGCAAGTTCAGTAGTCCTCTCTCTGCGAGTTCTCTGTGTCGAGTTTATGCAATAGTCCAGGCAAAAGCAGTTTCTTGTGTAAATGGCTATCAAACTCCTTAAATAGCCTCTTTGATGCCCTTCTTCCTCTTGAAGTAGATTGGTGCTGCCAGGAGCAAACATGTCTCATTGTCATGAAAAACCCTAAGTTATTAAAATATTAAATGCCATATTCTGTAGTCTTTGAAAGATATGAAGAATGTCTATCTAAAATATATCTATGTACATCTAGAAAACCTAACATGTCACTCCCATGACAACTGGAAGTAATTCTAGGGACGACGTCCCCTCTCTCAGTAAAGTTTGCCTTGGGTTTAGGGACATCATTTAGGGGTTGGGAGGTTGGGGGAGGAATTTTACAAGCTCAGGGATCATTTTGGAAAAAAGAAAGAGGGATGATGGGATAATAGATTTGTAATTGTGAGTTACTGTTTTTAGACAAATATATTGGCATTGATTCTTA
The DNA here is from genome assembly GCA_025134845.1 of Neodon shergylaensis. Classification (NCBI taxonomy): domain Eukaryota; kingdom Metazoa; phylum Chordata; class Mammalia; order Rodentia; family Cricetidae; genus Neodon; species Neodon shergylaensis. The sequence continues at coordinate 982,011 of JABTXL010019933.1, read as the reverse complement.
TATATTGATACAAAATTAAATTATATTGACTATTGTATGCATGTATGCTTCTACCTCTATTTAAAACATTTTTATGTATTGACATATATTGTATTGATATATATAGTATATATTTACCATATTGCAGTGTACATTTCTACCTCTGATTAAGATACTTATATATTATTTGTATATTGATATACATTTACCATATTGCAATGTTTATTTTTATATTGTTTATATTTGGAGATCATTATCCTCATTTGTTACACAGCTGTTTATTGTCTTAGTCTTTAAGTTAGATAGATATTGAGAATTATATAGTTCAATAGTCATCTAAGTTTGTCGTTTATAATTAGACTAATCAGGTTCTTTAGATACATAGAGATTATACTCAGTATAGATAGATAATCTTCAACCTCTTCAAAGAGGTGTAGAAAATGGCCTTTAATCTAACTCAGAGTTTCGTGATAGTGAGACACAATTGCTCCTGGCAGCACCAATCTATTCCCAAGAGAATGTTGAGCACTAAAGACACTCTACCTGGAGCTTTTCTTTTTGGCAGAACTGGCCTTTGGGCAAAGAAATGCCCATACCTCAACCACTGACAGAGATACAGAACATGCATCAATGGATAAAACAGGACTGTCATATCCTGTCAAGACAGGGTAAGATAGTTTTGAAAAGTTGCTTGCCTTTTGAAAATGGTATGTCAGTTATATTAGGCCTTAGCCAAAGTTGGTTGCTTCAACGCTGCAAACGTGACTTTGGGTGATTGCCCAGGTAGCTAGTTGTCTCTGTGATTTGTTGCATGTTTTGGAAGTTGTTTTACTGAACTTCCTAATTACCCAGGTAACATTATTTTCTTTCTCAGATCTTCTATGGGGTTGAATACTATATAAATGTAGTTACTTTTCTCTCATGACTTGGCCAAGTTATTTATTATACAATACCTAAGCTAGTTAGAATAGGATATTTGTACTTATTGTATATAATTTCATAGTAGGTTTAGAACTCTCTTACTTAAACAAAATGGGGAGGTGTTGCAGGAGGTCCTTCCACTCCTCCAGCCAATAGCCGCTGAGATAACAGCCTATTGGGGTGTGGTCTCTCTCTTTAAAAAAAGCGGCCACTTCCCTCATCTCTCTTTTTTTTTTGCTTCCTTTTCCGGTGACTAGACTCCTTCCTGATTGTGCAAAGGGCGGTTGTCTGTGATGGAGATCTGTAAGTTTTTTCCCCTTTAAATAAATACCACCCTATTAATCATAATTCCAAACTGGTATGGGATTGTTTGTGACTTACGCCTTCAATTCATACCAATGCAAAGTATTCATCTCTATAGTATATCCCCCTTTACATGTAAACAGACATTTACAAACAATCGTTTAGGGAATTTGTGCATTATTCTCTAGACTACTTACTGTTTATTGTGGGTACTGATTATAAGGTCTTTCATGGGACATCCTGTGTTGTAGGTCAATCTCAGCCAGCAGTCCTGATATTGTCATGGATGTTGGACCATCTGTGGGTCTTGTTTGATGAAACCATATTAGCTAATAAGAAATAAACAGCATTTTATCCTCTAAGGAGACAAAAACAGAAACTCTTTTCCAAAGCAACATATACTTAAACCTAAATTTTGAAGTCAAGGTACCTGTAAAACATATATACTGGTTTAGCTTAGTAGCCTGTACAATGAAATATCTGTCTATACTTAGCTCATTCACAGTCAAAAAATTCAAACAAAAAACAATAATATACATAATTCAGACTCTCTGTGTATTTTTTATTCCTTTAATGTTTGACTGTCTATACTCTGTATTTTAAAAGACTTTGTTTTACTTCTTTATATAACTATCTTTATACCTTTTCCTTCTCTCCCAAGCCTAAGAACATTCATTCAACACTGTATTTTGAGATATTTTCATCTGAATCTTGCTTTATTGTGTACCTATAATCATTTTCTATCCAGGAGCTCTATAAAATGGTAAGCAGTTTGGTCACATGGCCCTGGATGCTGATTCTGCCTCTCTCAGCCTTACAATATGACCAGATCTGGGACTGCTGGGTGGTAGCCATCTTCACTACCTTAACTCTGAGAAGCAGTTGGACCATGCTGCCACCAAGTAATTTGCAGTGTGCTGTCACAAGCCCCATTCAAGTGCTCGTTCTCCTGAAAGAGCTGTTTGTGCAACTAGGAAAAACTAGGATGTTTTCTTAAAGGAGCTGCACAGTTTTTGCTACTACTACTAAATCAGGAAGGAATCTTACCTCTGCTTGCTTCTATCAAACAGAACCCACCTGAGAAAATGTTGCTACCATGAAGCCATGTGTGTGTGTTTAGAATTCCTTTTCAAGCTATCTCAGGTTTTAGGTAGATTTAGCTGCCCCACGTTAGCATACCTTTGTAGTCTGAGGTTTCTCATTCATTTCCTAAGCACCCAGACCTGAAATAATTACACAGAAACTATATTAATTACAACACTGTTTGGCTAATTAGCTCATGCATATTTATAACTTACTCTTGCATCTTGAATTAACCCATTTCTATTAATTTATATATCACTGCAAAACTTGTTGTGTACCAGTAAGTTTCTCCAGCATCTGTCTCCTTAGGCAGCTATGTGGCATCTCTCTGACTCTGCCAACTCCTTCTCTATATCTCTGTTTAGATTTCCCACCTGGATATATTTTGTCCTGCCATAGGCCCAAAGAAGATTTTTTTTATTAACCAATGGTAATAAAACATATTTACAGCATTCAGAGGGGAATCCCACATTATAAACTTCCATTTCCTACACTTAATATTTCTGACAAAATCACCATCTGTGGACTAACAGAATGTCTTATCCACCATCATGTGTTTCCACATAATATTCCTTCTGACCAAGGAACTCAGTTCACAACCATAGAATTTCAGTTATAAGCTCATAACCATTAAATTCAGTGCTCTTACTCTGTTCCCCACCATCCTAAAACACTTGGCATGATAAAATGGTGGAATGGCTTTTTGAAGACACAGATTTAAATTTCAGTAGCCAGGAAGGCTGAGAAAGAGCACTTCAGAAGGTATGATATGCTTTGAATCAGTGTCCAATTTATGGTATGGTTTCTTCTTTACTCAGGATTCATGTGTCTAAGAATCAGGGATGGAAAGGGGGTATGTACTACTCACTATTACCCCTAGTGACCCACTAAGACAATATTGCATCCAGTTTCCCTAGAAGTTTTATTTTTGATTATTTTCATTTATTTATAAATTTTATTTATTTTATATATCAACTGCAGTTTCTTCTCCTTCTTCTCTTCCAATTTCTATTCCCTTCCTTGCCCTCCTTTCTGCCCATACCAACCCCCAAAATCTACTTTTTCTCATTTCTTTTCAGAGAAGGGCAAGCTTTCATAGATTCCAACAAAATATGGTGTATCAAGTTTCAGTAGGACTAAGCACTTCCCTTTGTATTAAGGCTCTCAAGACAACTCAGCATGAAAAATAAGCTCCCAAATGCCTGTCAAAGCATTAGAGACAACCTCTGCTCTCATAGAAGTGTCCTAAGCTGAACAAGCTCTGCAATTATCACATACATGTAAAGGGACTATGTTGGGCCCATGCAGCCTCCCTCCCTAGTTGTTAGTTTGGACTCTGTGAGCACAGATGAGCCCAGGTTAGTGGATTCTGTGTATTTTCTATGATGTCCCCAACCCCTCTTTCTCATGTAATTCTTCCCCCCTGTCTTCAATAGGATTCCCTAAGCTAGGACCATTAGCTATGGGTATCAGAATCTGTTTCCATAAGTTATTGGATTAGGCTTCTATGTTGAAAATTGTTAGGCACAAATATATGAATACAGTAGAATATCATTAGGCAGCAATATATTAATATATTGACTTTTTTTATTCTGCCAAATATGTTTGGTTCTTTCCTATGTCTCTGAGCCATCCAGCCTATGGAATCTCTCATTCTGGAAACTGATATTGATGTGCATATTCTCTTGGCATGCGTCTCAGTATGGACCAGTCATTTGCTGGCCTCTTCTCTGATCTCTGTACCACCCTTACCCTAGTATAATCCATAGGCAGGACAGATTATAGGTTGAAGATTATGTTACATGGTTGAACTCCATAATGCTTCACTAGAAGTCTTGCCTGATCACAGGAGATGACCAATTAAAGAGTGGAGTATGGAGTATTAACTAGGATCAACCTGTAGATACTCGGGACTTCCTCTTGCAACAGGTTTTTAACTTACCCTGAAATGTCCCATTCTGGTCATCAATATCAGTCCTTCCCCACCCATACACCTCCACTTTAACCCCATGTTGCCATCCAAACTGTCCCCAATCTATCAATGAGATCACTTCAATTTATGTTTCCCCAAAAGTTTCAACATCATCTTTTGAGTTCTTCTTATTACCTAAGCCTTTCTAGGTCTGTGGATTGTAGCATGGTTATCCTTTATCATACAGCTAACATCCACTTATAAGTGGATACATATCATCTTTATTTTTCTTCATTTCAGTTACCTCACTCAGGATGATTGTTTCTAGTTTCATCCACTTGTCTTCAAATTTCATGAAGTCATTTTCTAAACTGTGGATTAATACTTTATTGTGTAAATGTACTACATTTTCTTTATCCATTATTCAGTTAAGGTTGTTTATCCATTCTACATTGTTTCCAGGTTCTGGCTGTTACAAATAAAACTGCTGTGTACATCATGGAGCAAGTGTGCTTGTCATATGATTGAGCATCCCATGGGTATATTCTCAAGAGAGACATATCTAGGTCTTTAAGTATATTGCTTCTCTATTAGTGATCCTGTCACAGAACTCCACAAGCTTTCCATAGAACTGGGAGTTTTCACTAATTTTTGGTCATTTTGGATTTCTGATGACATTAAGGCAAAAAGATAAGAAAGTAATAACAAATGATGGAAGTATTTTCTGTTTGTTATAGATGATCAAAAGGAAATTGAATTGCTTCCCTAAAATGGATATGAGAAATATTACACCTGGAGTCTAGAGATCATTTTGGGCATTTCCTGATGCTATTATGTCTGGTGATTAAATTTGATGGCAAACTAAAACAACCTAATGTTGGCACTAAACCTTCAGAAAAGATGCTATGGCTCACTCCTTCAGGAAAAGAACCAAGATCTGCTGAGGTACTTGCTGAGAATGGAATAAATACATAATGAGTTTTAATGGGTAGTATAATAAATTAGTTATAAATACAAGCAATGGTCATATGACTATTTGCATAAATGAGGAATATAATCGACATCAATGTTTCTATAATATTTTATTGAGAATATGTGTGGTTAAGTGTGATTTCTTCCTTCAATATTTAAACCATGCAATATAACATCAACAAGAAGAATATCCGTGATTATCATATTTTAAGTTGTGATACTAAAAGTATGACCCTAAAGGACATTGCAAATCATTCTAAAATTTATAATGAATGTAAGGTTATGCAAGGAATGTTTATATCATAGTAGGTTGAATTTTATCCCAGATAAATATATAATACATTTGCAATTGTAGTTATATCATGTTATGAGAAACTATCATTAGGTTATTGCATTGATTTGTAAAATTATTTAAGGGGATATGATTATGTTACAAGTTGACAAGGCATAGAGTTGTGATTGTTATTTTTAATTGTTAACTTGACTACATATGAAATTAACTAAAATGCAGATATTGGGCACACTTTTGAAGGATATTTTTTTCCCTTTAGTAATTTAGGTGGAAAGAACTACCTCTAATCCAGATCTCCTGAGGTGGTAAAATCTATATTTAATCTGAGCCTAGCCTTCTTCTAGCAGCCTATAAAGGTCTTAAAAGAAGGTAGCTTGTTCTCTTAGCCTGCTTAGTCTTACTTTCCGTGGAAAGTCCTTGTCTTCATAGTCATTAGAGCCTTATTTTCTCGATATTCTGGTTTATAATGAAAACCAGATGAGCTCCATATTGTTGACTTCACAACTATTGGAATCATGGACCTCTTTTGCTATACAGACTTTGAAATATGTGTGAAACAGAATGTAAGACAATTTAATAAATCATATATATATAATATATATATATATACACACTTTATCAGATCTGCTCCCCTACAGAACCCTGAATTATGTAAGCACCCACACAGATACAAACAAAAACATATGTATATGTGTATTTATGTTGTATATAATATATATATATATATTGCATAAACATATGTGTGTGTGTTTAAGCTCTTATAGTATTCTGTCCTGGTTTAGTAACTACAATTTGTAGAAGAAGTGGTGGGAGCGGCAGGCTGTTTCCCACCACCAGGGAGGGCTCCAAGCCACCAGCTAGCTTTACCCAAAATATTTACATGAAAGCTGTATTCTTTTAAACACTGCTTGGCTCATTAGCTCTAGCCTCTTTCTGGCTAACTCTCACATCTTGATTAACCCATTTCTATTAATGAGTGTAGCACCACAAGGTGGTGGCTTACCAGGAAGGGTCTTAACCTGCGTCCATCTTGGAGAGGAGAGCTATATCTTCCCCACTGCCTTCTTCCTCCCAGCATTCTGTTCTGTCTACTCCGCCTATCTAAGCTGCTGTCCTTTCAAAAGCCAAGGACATTTCTTTATTAACCAATGAACCAATTAACCAATGAAAGTAACACATAGACAAATGATTATTAATAATTATTTTAGTCATTTATATCAGAAATGTGAATAGTTTAAAGTTACCAAATTTATTACATCAAATAATTTTACCTTAATTGTATTAAGTTTGGTATTATAATGAAAACAATATTTCTTGTTACATTTATGAAAAAATCAGAAAATGTTTATCAAATTTTGTTTGTCTTGGAAATTCTTATTTTCTTGTGATTTCCTTTTGATCAAATAAATTCTCAAAAGATATTGTCAGGAACAAGAGGCAAAAATGATATGTAGATTTTCCCAAATATATGTGATCTGGGAACTTTAATTGCTGTTGAAACTGACAGGACTAGTACTCATGAATCACTGCTTGGGTAGGACCACTGTTATTTAAGGTTTCATTGGATTTAACTTCAAAAGGCTGATATTTATTAAGTAGTCAAAGTGGATTAAACAGCTTTAAATGCACAATCATTTGTTTTTTAGTTCAATAGTAGTTCCATTATTAGCTAATAGCTTTATGTATTCACCAGTGACACACAATTGAAATAAAACTTTCAGATTGCATACAAAACTTAAGGAAATCTTTAAAATCAAACTACATTTATGTAATTGAATTTTCAGGATATAGTTTTCCAAATTAGTATTTTTATAGAGTATAACTATGTTTTGTTTTGTATAGTTTAAATGTTGCTGTAAGAAAACACCAATGGCCCTCATATTTCAGGAATGATTCAATTGAAGCACTGGCTAGTTTTATATTATAAGAATGTGTTATCTATCAAATATTCCGTTAAAATCACAATAATTTTTGAAATATTCTGACAATTGGGCAGTTCATTTTCTGTATTTCAAACATTCTCTGAAAACTTAAGAGATTTGTCATGTTTAGATTGTGTTTAAATATCCATAATAAAATAAGACTCAAAAATTTATTTTTATCTAAGTCCATCAGAATGAAAATTTGATAGGTCTATATGAGCAGACTCCATAATCTGATTAGATATTTAAAAACAGAAACAAACATAAATTCTTACAAATCTTGCAGAAATTATATTACTATGATCAATGCACACATGAATACATTAAATCCTCATTCATATCTACAGTAAACAAGATCACTTGATGACATAAATTCAATGTAATGTTATATTTTAGCATATATTATATAAGTCATGAATTTCCTTCACTTTAAAATAAACCTTACAACTTAATTAAGAAGTGTGCAAGCTATAAAAAGCTATAGCTATGTAGTTACTTGAAGAAAATGTTAGAATTCTTAAATTCATCATTCGTTTTATGTTATAGCCACATATTCTTGAAGGGAAACACAGATGTGAAATTTTAACTAAGAAAATAAGGCTTTGTTTATACTTATTCACATAATACACAATCATGCATTCAATTTTAGAAATACATTTTATGTGTAAGTGAAGGTCAATCTGTCATATTTCCCTTTTCTATTCTTGTAGATGTTTATTGAAAGATAGGCCTAGAGGGGGATCTTGAAAGGTCAATAGTCCATCTACTGCATTTAAACAAGACTAAGTCTAAAGAGGCACAAAACACCTGTATTCAGCAGGGTGAAAACTCTTGACTTTTAATTCCCCTTATAAAAAGAATCAATATGGAAAAAGGAAAAAGAAACTAACTTTCTAATCATGTCTTTATTTTCCAAGATGTTTTTCAGTTCTTTCATTTTTAACAAAATTGAATTTATTCAGGCTCTCTTCTTTTTCTGTTTCCTGTATTTGCAGGTCCAATTTTAACTGTATACAAAACATGACACAGTTCATAGCAATTGTAGCAATCCAACTGTGTTTCTCCTAATTAATTCCACATGATTTCATGCATTAAAAAGGACACACTTAATAAAGAACTCAAGATTAAACCCAAGTCTAGGAAAGTACTTTATCATAAATATACATGAAAATTTCCAAAATCAACTATTTGTACCAATTGTTCTTACACATTTATAAAAATATAAATGATGATAACTTCCCTAAGATTATTTGATTATATAATTCTTGTACAAAAATATGTAATACAAGAGTCTCCTGAAATTTTATTGCTTTGAAATATTTTAAGAGATCATTATTATAATATATGTTATATGCTAATGTATACATGTTTTATACAACTCAGTTAATGCAGTGTTAGTGTTCCTAATGTAAATATCTCAAATATGAATCTATACACAAAAATAATTTGACGAAGAGTAAGTGATATCATCATTAAATTGAAAATTAGCTTTTAATGATAATGTCTTGTATTTATCCATACTATTTTCATTTCTAAATGAATGTAAAATATTATAAATCCTAATTATCTGGATTAATATTATGCTTTAAAAAACATGACTTTATAACATAGGCTAGCATACAGAAAACTATGTATGTTTGTGCATATGTACATACAAACACATATATATTACATATGTGTGAGTTTCTATTTACTTGTATATATTGAGGGTGATACTATTTTCTTTAGCTACAAATTTCTTTAGTTTTAGGAAAGATTGCATGGTTATTTTCAGAATTTGAAGATATATGTACATAGACATACCTGAAAATTGAATAATACTCCATAACCCCTTTGTTAAATTTAAGAATATTTTAATATTTCTTGAAATTAATTATAAATTAGTATTTTGATAGTATAATGTGCAAAAGAAAATATTTGTATCTATTCAAAAACCAACCAAGTGCTTGACAATTACCCAGTGTATTTTAATACTTTGAGTATTTATGAATCATGCTTTTATGGAAATACAATTCAATTATGTAGCTACTAAAGTATAAAGAATTGAAAGAACACCAATACTGACAATTATTAACTCTTATAACTTTATCAAATTTAGATATTTCAATTTATTTAATTAGAATTTCTAATCCTAGACAACCAATTCTATATTTGTTCTATTAAAATATAATACTTTATTAATGGAAATTATGTTTTCTCTTTTAATGATACAAACTTATCCCTAAGGACAATAGAATGATTAGCACGATGCAATTACTTATAAGTTGTCAGGTTTTTTTTCAGTCACTTGGGAAAATTGTTGAGATTTTCATTTAGGCAAGAGTGTTTGGAAACAACTTACAACACAGTCTCTAAATACAGGCACAGAAAAACATATTTTAATTATGGCAACTAGCATTTTATAAATATATCATTTTGCAAATGTGCCTGAATTTGCTAAATTTTCTTTTTTTTACCTCTTACTAAATATCTGATTACTGATCAGTAACTATCTCCTATTCTTTTTATTTTTTCAATTTTTTCTATTAAAAATTTCCACCTCGTCCCCTTTCTCTCCGCCTCCCCCCACTCCCCTCCCACTCCCTCTCCAGTCCAAAGAGCAGTCGGCGTTCCCTGCCCTGTGAAAAGTTCAAGGACCTCCCCCCTCCATCCAGGTCTAGGAAGGTGAGCATCCAAACAGATTAGGCTCCCACGAAGCCAGTACATACAGTAGAATCAAAATCCAGTGCCATTGTACTTGGATTCTCAGTCAGCGATGTTCAGAGAGTCCGATTTGATCACATGCTCCATCAGTCCCAGTCCAGCTGGCCTTGGTTAGCTCCCATTAGATCAGCCCCACAGTCTCAGTGGGTGGGTGTACCCCTCATGGTCCTGACTTCCTTGCTTATGTTCTCCCTCTCTCTGCTCCTCCTTTGGAACTTGGGAGCTCAGTCCAGTGCTCCAATGTTGGTCTCTGTCTCTATCTCCATCCATCACCAAATAAAGGTTCTATGCTGATATGCAAGATATTCATCAGATAGGACAGGGCCAGTTCAGGCGCCCTCCCCTCAGCTGCCCAAGGAACAAACTGGGGACATCTCCTTGGACACCTGGGAACCCCTCTAAAGTTCAGTGTCTTGCCAACCCTAAAATGGCTCTCTTAATTAAGATATATACATTCCTTCTCCCATATCCACCCCATCCCAACCATCCCATTCCCCCAAAGCTCTCCCCATCTTCCCCCTCTCACTTCTTTCTCTCCATCTCCCATTATCACTAACCCACCCCCACCCTCAATCTCCCACTTTTGCCTGACAATCTTGTCCACTTCCAATATCCAGGAGAATAACTGTATGTTTTTATTTGGATTTACCTTCTTATTTAGCTCTCTAGGATCATGAATTACAGGCTCAATGTCCTTTAATTATGGCTAGAATCCACTAATGAGTGAGTACATCCAATATTCATCTTTTTGGGTCTGGGTTACCTCACTCAGGATAGTGTTTTCTATTTCCATCCATTTGCATGCAAAATTCAATATCATTGTTTTTAACCACTGAGTAGTACTCTATTGTGTATATATTCCACACTTTTTTTTTTAAATCCATTCTTCCATTGAGGGGAATCTAGGTTGTTTCCACGGTCTGACTATTACAAATAATGCTGCTATGAACATAGTTGAACAAATGCTTCTGTAGTATGATAGGGCATCTCTTGGGTGTATTCTCAAGAGTGATATTGCTGGATCCCGGGGTAGGTTGATCCTGAGTTTCCTGAGTAACTGCCACACTCATTTCCAAAGTGATAGCACAAGTTTGCATTCCCACCAGCAATGGATGAGTGTTCCCCTTACTCCACATCCTCTCCAGCAAAGGCTATCATTGGTGTTTTTTATTTTAGTCATTCGGACAGGTGTAAGATGGTATCTCAAAGTTGATTTGATTTGCATTTCCCTGATGGCTAAGGAGGTTGAGCATGTTTTTAAGTGTCTTTTGACCATTTGAACTTCTGTTGAGAATTCTCTGTTCGTTTCAGTGCCCCATTTTTCTTGTAAACAGCAGAATGATGGATCCTGTTTTCACATTCGATTTCTTAGCCTGTGTCTTTCTATAGATGAATTGAGTTCATTGATATTAAGTGATATTAATGTCCAGTGGTTGTTAACTCCAGTTATTTCTTTTTTTTTGTAGTAGAGTTTGGGTGTTTCCCTTCTTTGAGTTGTGCTGGTGAAGGGTCGCTAGATGTCTTAGTTAACATGGGCAATGTTGGATTCCTTGGGTTGTGATTTTTCTTTTATTACTTTCTGTAAGGCTGGATTTGTGACTACATATGTTTATATTTGTTTTTATCGTGGAATATTTTGTTTTCTCCATTGATAGTGAATGATAGCTTGGCTGGGTATAGTAGTCTGGGCTTTCATCCATGGTCTCTTAGTTTCTGCAGGACCTTCTGGCTTTCATGGTTTCCATAGAGAAGTCAGGTGTAAATCTGATAGGTTTACCTTTATAAGTTACCTGACCTTTTTCCCTTTGCAGCTCTTAATATTCTTTCTTTTTTTTATTTTATGGTTTATTTAACTTTATTTTTTATGTGCATTGGTACAAAGGTGTTAGATCCTCTGCAACTGGATCTTCAGACAGTTGTGAGCTGCCATGTGAGTGTTGGGAATTGAACCCAGGTCCTCTGGAAGAGTAGTCAGTACTCTTAACCACCGAGCCATCTCTCCAGCCCCAATATTCTTTCTTTATCCTGTATGTTTTGTGTTTTGATTACTATATGGCGAGGGGATATTTTTTTTAATCCAGTCTATTTGGTGTTCTGTATGCTTCTTGAACCTTCATAGGAATATCCTTCATTAGGTTGGGAAAGTTTTTTTCTGTAATTTTGATGAATATATTTTCTGGGCCTTTGGGCTGTAGTTCTCCTTCTACCCTTATTATTCTTAGGTTTGGTTTTTATTGTTTCTCAGATTTCCTGGATGTTTTGTGATGAGAATTTGTTGGATTTGCTGTTTTCTTTAATCAGTGCATTTATTTTCTTTATTGTGTCTTCAGCATCTGAGATTCTTTCTTCTATCCCTTGTATTCTGTTGATTATGCTTGTCTCTGTTGTCTCTGTTCATTTACCTAGATTTTCCATATCCAGCCGGCCCTCGTTTTGTGTTTTCTTCATTGCCTCCATTTCAGTTTTCAAGTCTTAAACTGTTGTGAGGAGCTGCGGGCTGCTTCCCTGCTGCCCCAGCTCCCGACCGCCAGCTAGCTCTACCTAATGCCCCAAAATAATTACACAGAAACTGTATTCTTTTAAACACTGCTTGGCCCATTAGTTCCAGCCTCTTCTCGGCTAACTCTCGCACCAGGACTAACCCATTTCTAATAATCCGTGTAGCCCACGAGGTGGCTTACCAGAGAAGATCTTAACCTGAGTCTGTCTGGTGTGGAAGAATCATGGCAACTCCTAGACTCAGCTTCTTTCTCCCATCATTTTGTTCTGTTTACTCCGCCTATCTAAATTCTACCCTACCAGAGGCCAAGCAGTTTCTTTATTACTTAACCAATGAAACAACAGATAGAAAGATGACCCTCCTCCATCATTAAACTATTTCCATTATCTGTTTAATTGTTTTTTCTTGGTTTCCTAGGGTATCTTGTACGGATTTACTCATTTCTTCAAACTTTTTGTTATTCTTCTCATCCATTTCTTTAAGGGAGTTTTTCACATCATGATTAAGCAATTCTATTGCTTTCACAATGTCAATTTTTTTCTACATCTTCTGGATTAGGGTGTTCAATTCTTCCTGCTGTATGTTCACTGGGTTCTGGTGATATGGTGTTTTTCAGATTGTTGGATGAATTCTTGCATTGGTGCCTGCCCATGTCTTCCTTCAAATGCTCTCCAATGATTCTTCTGGCACAGGATCAGAGCATCTTGCTGGCTAGTGACCTTGCTGACAAAAGCCCTAGCTTGCTGCCTGCAGGCCAAGTGAAACAAAGGAACTCCTGCCTGGTTGCACTCACCATTCCTCTCAGCCCCAAAACAGACTGAACTGGGGAATCTTATAGCCCCAAAGAAGGGAAGGGGTGCCTGGGCACAAGCTGGGATAGGATAGGAAGAGATAGGATAGGAAGAGAGAGGCAGTAGCCAGGGAGAGAAGTCACTGCAGAATAACTAGGAAGTTTAACGGGTTGAGGAATGTCTCTGCTCCGTTTCCGGGGCTTCTGCCATGGGTCAGCAACACACTCACCCCTCCAATGGATCTTCTGGTACAGGATCAGGGCCCCTTGCTGTCCAGGGACTTTGCACAGACAAAAAGCACTATCTCCTTTTCTTTCTTTCTTTCTTTCTTTCTTTCTTTCTTTCTTTCTTTCTTTCTTTCTTTCTTAAAAATTTCCACCTCCTCCCATCTTCCCATTTCCCTCCCCCTCCCCCCACTCTTCCTGCCCTTCCCTCTCCAATCCTAAGAGAAGTCAGTGTGCCTTGCCCTGTGGAAAGTCGACGACCCAACCCCACCATCCAGGTCTAGGAAGATGTGCATCCAAACAGTCTAGGCTCCCAAAAAGCCAGTACATGCAATAGAATCAAAACACGGCTTCTCAGTCTGCCCTCATTGTCAGCCACATTCAGAGAGTCCAGTTTGATCACAAGCTCATTCAGTCCCAGTCCAGCTGGCCTTGGTGAGCTCCCATTTGATCAGTCGCACAGTCTCCGTGAGTGGACGCACTCCTCGGGGTCCTGACTTCCTTGCTCATGTTCTTCCTCCTTCTTATCTTCATCTGGGCCTTGGGAGCTTAGTCTAGTGCTCCAATGTGGGTCTCTGTCTCTACCTCCATCCATCACTGTAGGCGGCGTAATAACCAGGCTCGCTTAATATGAAACAGCAAATTTTAATGAAGGAATAGCTTACAACACCAGGGATCCAGCGATGAGCAGGAGATACAAAAAAGAGAGACCGCTGGGGCTCACACTGCCAGATTTATATGTAAACATTAGCCTGAGGTGAACACGCTCCCCATTGGGTGGAGTTTCCCCTAAACATCACCAGATGAAGATTCTATGGCGATATGCAAGATATTCATCAGCATGGCTTTGTTCAACTATGTTCATGGCAGCACTATTTGTAATAGCCAAAATGTGGAAACAATCTCAGTGTCCCTCAATAGAAGAATGGATAAAGAAGGTGTGGTACATATACACTTTAAAGCTCTACTCAACAGTAAAAAACAATGACATCTTGAATTTTGCATGCAAATGGATGGGAATAAAAAACACTTTACTGAGTGAGATAACCCAGACCCAAAAAGATGAATATGGTATGTACTCACTCATTAGTGGATTCTAGCCATAAACAAAGGACATTGAGCCTATAATTAATGATCCTAGAGAAGCTAAATAAGAAGGTGAATGCAAAGAAAAACATATTTATCCCCCTGGATATTGGAAGTAGACAAGATTGCCGAACCAAAGTTGGAAGCACGGGGGTGGGGGTGTTGTGGTGGGAAGGGGAAATGGGGATAGAGAATGGAGAAGGGGAGGATTGGGGAGAGCTTGGGGGAATGGGATGGTTGAGATGGAGGAAGGGTGGATATGGAATCAGGGAAGAATTTATCTTAACCAAGGAAGCCATTTTAGGGTTGGCAAGATACTTGGCCTTAGAGGTGTTCCCAGGTGTCCAAGGGGATTTCCCCAGTTCGGTCCATGGGCAGCAGAGGAGAGGGTGCCTGATCTCTCCTTCTCCCATAGCCACACTAAATATTCTACACTGTTTAGTGACTCTGTACACATTGGTCAATTTACACTGTGACAGTGCAAAATTTCAAGGTGCTGTTGATTTTTAGATTAATAGAACTTAGGTACAAGTGAAATGAACAAATAAACAAAAAAAATTATTGCATGAAAAAACTAGATTGCAAAGTATC
This sequence comes from Neodon shergylaensis, assembly GCA_025134845.1. NCBI lineage: Eukaryota > Metazoa > Chordata > Mammalia > Rodentia > Cricetidae > Neodon > Neodon shergylaensis. The sequence goes on along the minus strand of JABTXL010019933.1, from coordinate 966,732 downwards.
TTTCTTCTGTACCCACAGACTTTCAAGTATAATAAGTACTGGGAGGAACCTTAAAAGAAGAGGAAAAATGTCTCTATCACTTAACTTTTATTGCAATATAAGATAAAAGAAGTTTCTCAGTCTTAAAGTTTGATTCATTTCTTCAAAAGTTTCTTTTAAAAATGTTTATTTTATGTATGTTTCTGTGTGTGTTCCTGATTGTATATGTTTACCATATGTGATCAAAACAGAAGACTTTGTGTACTTTAAACACCTTAATTTTCTGAAACATTGACATTATTACTAGCATATTCTATACTGAAAGCTACTATAATTTGGCAATTTCAATTTAGCCAGTCATTGAATCAACTCACATAATAATATACCTAAAAATGTATGTTAAAAGTATCTTAAAAAGAAAGTATACTTTAAACTCTGAAAATTATTAATTCTATATTGAGTCTAGATCAGTTTCTACTGAGAGTCAGGACATAGAAGACAGACTAGACTACCCACATAATTTCTGTCTAAAATAAACTCACTAAGTTAAGGTACAAAATAAATAATTGTATATAAATTGCAACGTTTAATTCTATTTCTTTGGCTCTGTCTCTAAATATTTTTTTTCATTTTTTCACACCATCTTCTTTCCTTGCTTTCTTGCCTTCATGCCTTTCTCTAGATCAAATTACTTCCTCTTTTTAGCTTACTTGTCTTGAATGGATATTGTAGTATGAAATAAGTAATGTAATTACTTTGAACTTTGTACTTAAATGTTCACTCTCAAAGTAAATTTAATTATTCTAATACTAAATAACAACATTTTTTAAAGTTTAAGCACATGTTGTCATTCTCTGATTGAAGTAATGAACTCTTTCTCTGCATATCTATTTACAGACTCTCCAGAAAGTATTCCTACATCACCCTGTAGCACAAATTCTAATTATTCTTAATAAATAAAATCTGGAGTCAGATATAAAGGGATGAAAACTGAAGGATCAGAGAAGCAGTGCAGACATACAATAGAGGAACCTTTTACTGCTCCCAGTATTGAGACCAAAGGGGCAATACTATCCTCAGATATCATGCTCAGACTGTAACTGCCTCCACCAGATGTCAGACTGCACTGATCTTCTGTCTCTTCCCTCATTATATTCCTCTCTCTGCTCAGCTATATTAATTCTCTCTCTACGTCCCTAGTACTGGGATTAAAGGCATCAGATCCCAAGTGCTGGGATCAACATTTTGTGAGCTCTGTTTCTTTTTAGACATATTCAGTCTTTTGTAGGCTAGGGTGGCCTTGAACTAACCAAGATCCCTCTGCCTCTGTGTCCAGAATCCTGAGATTAAAGGTGTGTTAACAACTCCCTGGCCTCTAGTGGCTTAGCTCTGCACTCTGTTGTTCAGGCAAACATTACTTGTTAAAATAAAAACAAAATGTTATTACATGTTTTTTTCTGTCTAAATAAAAAGTAAGGCTTTAACTAACATAAGAAAATCTATATAAAATAAAATAAGTATGATAATTATCTACAAGTATACGGGCTTTGAATATATAAAAAAATGTCTAGTTAACAAATTCAGAGAAAAATACCCCATTATCTATCTTATCTTTGTAAGTTCAAAATGCTGTAACTAATTTACTTTCTATTCTAACTTGCATTACTAATTCAAAATTAGCTTTTTATATCTCTCAACCTCCTATAGTTTACATTTCTTTATTGAATTTCTTTTCTGAGTCTAGTAAACAAGAAATACTTTAACTGTAACTATCTAGTCTTCTACTCCTTCAGAGACTCAAGAAGAAAATAGTATTAACTGTGTAAGCAGGAAGTGTGAGCAAATAACTTCCAAAATATATGTTAAATGACAAAAACTGCTGGCAGCCTAGACAGTCACCCATGGTTCTTCTGCAACATTGGGGCATGCATCTTTGGCTTACAGGTCTAGAATATTCTAAAGACATTTATATAAAGCAGGATTTTTGAAGAACTGTCCTTATTTATTTTGGCAATTATTTGTAGACACTCTCTTTTATGTCCTGCTTGTCCAATTTGGACAGCATCCACCAGGAATTGAAGCAGGAGCATAATTTTCCCAAGTGCCTTAATTTTGCTACAAATAAAGTAAATTCCATGTGGAGTTTCTTTGATGTCTATTATATTTTCTGAAGTAGAATGGTGCTGCCATGAGAAAACATGTCTCACTGTCATAAAAAAAGAACCTATGTTATTAAAACATCTTAAATTCCATACTCTGTAGATCTCAGAATTGTTTGAAGATACTATGTCTACTTAAAATAAATCTCTGTTTGACTTTAAACATACTTAAAATTATTATAACTTTGATTGTAATAGGTGACTACCTATTAAACTTTATTTTCATATTATCGTAAACAGTTTGTAGTAGTAACTTCCAAGAATTAGAAATGTGCATTACATTATTAATTGATGTGTATAGGTACAATATATTGAATATTAGTAGAGCTGTATGTACAGTATGTATGACAAAATTAATCTCAAATTTGTATCAATATACAAGATTTTTATACAATATACAAAAGTCCAATCCAATGCAAAATATTTAGAATTAACAGGGTTTTTTTTGCAAAAGTAGATTAAATAATTTAGCTATTTATCTTATATCTATATCCTTTTTTTCAGAGTAGATTCGATAATCTACTCTTTATAATATCATATCTGTTTTCCCTTATTTAAAAACAAGAATCCTGGATCTATTCTCATTTGTTTAACTTTTTACTGACCATTTTAAATAAATGATTGTAACCAATCCCCCTAAACAATGACAAATACCCATAACTCATTGAATGACGAAAAACAACCCATCCCACCTCTTGGGAATATGGGGGCATAGTGTTTTTTAAGTGAATTCCTTTGATGTTATTTTTATGGGATCCTGAAAAGAAATTTTGGGTTAATTTTTAAGTACTGGGAGAAGTAGCTGTATTTTTGTCCAGTCTTTGCATAATGGGAAAGTTCAGGGCTTGTCTTAAGTCCTAGCTTGTGTAGTATGTGAGATTAGATCATCTCAACTAGCCACCTCAAAATTTTCTGAGCAGTTTGTAGTATAAAGTTGATCTTTAGGTGTAGTATAAAGTTGATCTTTAGCTTAATGGTGTTATCATAATCCTGGAGGAATCATCATTGCAAGCTCCCGTCCTCTTTTTGATGATGGTCATGGTTAGGCATGGTCATGGTTTAGCACAGAAAACTCCCAAAATTATGTACATAAAGGTAGATGAAACTTTTTTTTTTAGAATTAGTACTCTATATGACCATTTGTTGGGTAAAAGGGCCAACTATCAAGTACAGAAAAAAAAAAAAAAAAACAGTCCCAGGACAGGAAACCAATCAATCTCTGAGCATCCTGACTCTAAACCCAGAACCATCGAGAGAAATACACCCTGGATCTGAGACCTGAGCCAAGGAAAGAGACATTTCAGCCCTGAACCCAAAACCAAAGAAACATACCCTGATTTTGAAACCAGTGCCAAAGAAACATACCCATAACCAGAGGCAGATATATATAGTCTTCAGAGCACCCTATTGTGGTTCTTCCCCTTTAGAACTGTCTGATTGTAGCTCTAGGTAGTCTGGTGTCTGGACAAATAAGGACACCTTTCCCTCCAGAGCTGAACTGTCCTATTGTGGCTCCAGCCTCTAGAGCTCTCCTATTGTGACTCTATCCCTACAGGGCTGATCTAGTGAGCTCTACAACTCCAGAGATGTCCTATTGTGGCTCTACCCATCCAGAGCTGTTCTATTGTGTTTCTACCTTTCCAGAGCTGTGCTGTCCTTTAAGGCTCTAATTGTAACCAGGCTTCTTGATAGGTCAGGGTATCATTGCAGGTCAAGAGTTGTGACACACAACACACAATCCCCTACACCATTAATATCATCACACACACACACACACACATATATATTTCCCTAGGTATGTAATATGTATAAATCTTACAAATTTTATGATAATATTTATAGTGTAGGCACTAAGCACACCTCCTGTGCACATTCACTACATTACCTGTTAAAAGGGACTTGCTTACCTCCTATCATTCTTATGTTTCAGTCTGTCTGTATGTCTCTTCTATTTTGTACTCTGCAACTCCTGTCCCCAGAGGCCAGTCTTCCTTCTCTCCTCCACCTTTTCCCATTCACTTCCCCCATATAAAACTACTCCATTAGAGTTCTGTAGCATGACATCTTTCTCTCTCACATCACTTTTTCTAAATTACAGAATGTATCATCTTGTATAAATTCAGAGATATCAATATGCAAAACAACTCTTTCTGCATATTGTGAATCAATAACTATGTTGACAGGTTCCTTAAAATCCATTAGTATCATGAAAATAGCATATCATTTTGACTTTTTGACAGAATCATAAGGACTTAAATTCACTTTACTTAGATTTTCTGATTTTTATCCTGCCTTCTATGATTTATTTTAATTAGTATAGAATGTAGTGGCTCCAGATATTGGGTTTTCCAGTACTATGCAAGAAATGATCCAGTTAGGTCTCTTTTTAAGTTGTATTCTCTTGCTTTTTTGACAAGTTTTGCTAATATCTCCCAAAAATTTACAGCAAACTCATTTCCAGGGTTCACTTTCTGCCCACAATTTGTAAATTTCATCATTATTAATATGTACTACAATTACTGCTTGCTGTATTCCTGCTAATTGACTAAGTATCAATTTTCCTTTTAAAATCAACTCAGAAGTCTTTTACAAATAAATTTTTAATATTTTACTCAGATTATGCGGTAAAATCTCCATTCCAAGCTAATATCTTCCCTCTGTATTACATTTTCTGTAGGAAAATGCTTAGAGGGTGATATACCCAGATTGAAGTTGAGATTCAGATCCACAAGATCCACATATATATTCCATTATTTCTCTTCTATCAAAGCCATTTCTCTCTCAGATTCTGCTGATAATTTTGTGTTATTATTCCGGTCCTTTTCACCTTCTAAGGTTTGACCAAAATAATCAGTTCATCAGGAATTACCCCAATATTGGGCCATAGATAGGAAATGCTTCTAGCAATCTTTGAAAATCATTTAGAGTATGCAACCAATCTCTCCTAATTTGTAACTTTTGTGATCTACATATTTTGTATATGTAGTTTACAGCCTAAACAATTAAGAGTTTCCCCTTTTTGTATTTTTTCAGGATCAATTTGTAATCCCCCAAAACGAATACTTTTCTTTACTTCTTCAAACATTCTTCTAAAATATACACATTTGAATTAAATAGTAAAATATCATCTGTGTATTGATAGAATGTAGATTGAATAAATTGTTTACATATCATTTTCAACAGTGGGGCTAAGTTATCATTTCCTATGGGAGAATATTCCAGCAGACTGAGAATTATTAAAAGCAGGCACGATGAAGACCAAATTTTCTCTATCTTTTTCTTTTAAAGGTATAGTCAAGAAACAATCCTTAGAATTAATAATTTTAATAGCCCATCATTTAGGCAATAAAAAGGCAAAGGAATTTCAGATTGTACAGAGCCCAATGGCTGAATCATATTTATAACAGCTCTTGGATCTGTTACCATTATTTATTTTCCAAATTTCTATTTTATCAACAAATAGAGGCGAATTCCCAAGTCTGGTTGATTCTTTAATATGCTGAGAATTTAACTGCTCCTGTACCAGCAGCTCTAAGACTTGCAGTTTCTCTATTGTCAAAAGTCCTTGTGTAGCCAAATGCAGATGTGTTTCTCAACAATTTTAATGGTAAAGTTGCTGCTGCCTTTGCAAGATCAGCAACTATTAGGCTCCATTCTTGTACAGCCTGAATATTCAGTGACTATTCTTTGATATACCTTGTAATATTTTTCCCAAAATATGTTGATGTATGTTTTTCCCGTGATTAGAGAAACTTTAATATGAGTATTCCATTGCTGTAAAAAATCATGTCCCTACATATTTGTTGCTATTGTAGCAACATATGGCTTATTTTTTTTCTGTAGTTCTGACCCTGTGTATTCAACCCATATCATACTTTGTTTTATCTGAGATAGAATTTCAATTCCTAAAAGCTAAACATTTATGTACTAAAAAAGCCAATTTGCACTTATGTCTATCAGACCTTCTGTGACAGTGTCATTTACTTGTATTTCTAATTTTGGTCTTTGCTCATTTATAGAATTTTGCAACAATATTTTCCTGAATCTTTTGTTATCTTGAAGGCGAAAGTGTAAGTCAAAAACACTCCCACACCAGTTTAGAATTATGATTATTAGAATGGTTATTTATTTAAAGGGGAAAAAACTTACAGATCATCGTCCCAGACAATAGCCGTCTGTGCAATCAGGAAGGGAGTCTAGTCGCCAGAAGCGGAGCAGGAAGTAAGAGAGAGTGAGAAAGGAAGTGGCTACTTTTTTAAAGGGAGAGAGACCACGCCCCAATGGGCTGGTATCTCAGCGGCTATTGGCTGGAGGAGCGGAAGGACCTCCTGCAACACCTCCCCCTTTTGTTTAAGTAAGAGAGTTCTAAACCTACTACGAAATTATATACAATAAGTACAAATATCCTATTCTAACTAGCTTAGGTATTGTATAATAAATAGCTTGACCAAGTCATGAGTGGAAAGTAACTACATTTATATAGTCTTCAAGCCCATAGAAGATCTGAGAAGGGAAATGATGTTACCTGAGTAATTAGGAAGTGCAATCAAAGAACTTCGAAAACATGCAACAAATTACAGAGACAACTAGCTACCTGGGCAATCACCCAAAGTCACGTTTGCAGCGTTGAAGCAACCAACTTTGGCTAAGGCCTAACATAACT
>JABTXL010019933.1:723278-954931 GCA_025134845.1 Neodon shergylaensis | reverse complement strand
AGTCATGAGAGAAAAGTAACTACATTTATATAGTCTTCAACTACATCAAAGATCTGAGAAGGGAAATAGTGTTACCTGGGTAATTAGGAAGTTCAGTAAAACAACTTCCAAAACATGCAACAAATCACAGAGACAACTAGCTACCTGGGCAATCACCCAAAGTCACATTTGCAGCATTGAAGCAGCCAACTTTAGCTAAGGCCTAACATAACTGACATACCATTTTCAAAGGCAAGCAACTTTTCAAAACTATCTTACCCTGTCTTGGCAGAATATGACAGTCCTGTTTTATCCATTGATGCATGCTCTGTATCTCTGTCAATGGTTGAGGTATGGGCATTTCTTTGCCCAAAGGCCAGTTCTGCCAAAAAGAAAAGCTCCAGGTGGAGTGTCTTTGGTGCTCAACATTCTCTCGGGAATAGATCGTTGCTGCCAGGAGCAATTGTGTCTCACTATCATGAAACTCTGAGTTAGATTAAAGGCCATTTTCTACAGTTCTTTGAAGAGGTTGAAGATTATCTATCTATACTGAGTATAATCTCTATGTATCTAAAGAACCTGATTAGTCTAATTATAAATGACAAACTTAGAATACTATTGATCTATATAATTCTCAATACCTATCTAACTTAAAGACTAAGACAATAAACAACTGTGTAACAAATGAGGATAATGACCTCCAAATATAAACAATGTACAAATATACGTTGCAATATGGTAAATATATATCAATACACAAAAAATATATAAGTATCTTAATCAGAGGTAAAAATGTACACTGCAATATGGTAAATATATCCAATATATATCAATACAATATATGTCAATACATAAAAAATGCTTTAAACAGTTAGAAGCATGCATGGATACAATAGTCAATATAATTTAACTTTGTATCAATATACAAGAATTGATACCAATATATTTGTCTAAAAACAGTAACTGTAACTCACAATTACAAATCTATTATCCCATCATCCCTCTTTTTTTTCAAAATTATCCCTGAGCTTATAAAATTCCTCCCCTAAACTCCCAACCCCTAAATGATGTCCCTAAACCCAAGGACAAACTTTACTAGGAGAGGGGACGTCGTCCTCTAGAATTCCTTCAGCTGTCAGGGGGACGAAGTTCTTTCTGGGGGATTCTGTGAAAGTAAAATGATGGTTAAATTTCCAGATCAATGTCTTTTAAGATTGCAAATAGTCTCTGAGTATTTTGTGGAGGTCTGGCCAGAATGTTGTATAAGATGTGCACCATTTCAGCTAACCAAGTTGGGATTGTCTGGTGCAGCTGGTACCCAAAACGGGTCTTGTAGTAGTGCTGTCAGTATCATGACATCATATCAACCAGGTGGAGTTGTTGTTATGAGGCCCCATCTTCTTCCTGGAAACTTCAAATGTCACTTCAGGAAAAACTCATTGTTCATTGTGAAAAACTTAAACATTAATCATATATATATATATATATATATATATATATATATATATATTTCATTGAAAGGCATGATAGATATATTCAATGAAAAGTATGATAGATATGAAGAAAAGCAAAGATGTTTTCTAAACTCATATTTCTTTCTGTCCCATATCATGGCTCTTGACATGAGACAGAAACCCTGGGTTTTTCTCTTACTAACAGGCTTGGAATTGGAGAGGGACTGAGCCAGAGTCCAACTTCAAAACCAGCTCTATAAATTTAGAAATATGGTTTAATACATATTTACTTACACAACCTATTCAGTTTTCTCGATATTTCCTATTGGGCAGGTATTTTTCCATCTGTCAGTATCCAAACATCCAGGGTCCCTTGAATTTTTCAAAGATGAGTGATTTCCTGTAGAGATAAGAAAAGAATCCTGCCCCCATTTTATATGTTTTTCTTACCACCTGTATTAATATCATCGTTGTGGATAAGTTGTCATTTCTCGTTTCCAAGAGGTTTCTCCTCTCCAAATGGAAGCTTTATTAATTTTGTTGGTATCCACAATTTTTCTTCTCCTGTGGAAACAAGAGCAAAACCCCTTCCCCAACATAGCACATCTCCTGGCTTCCATTGAGAGGTGAGCACACCTTTGAAATAAATTGGTTGAATTATTTAGTTCAGCAGAATTTTCCATTATCCAATGTCTTTCTGCTGCTGTCATTCCTTTCTCATTAGCATTAAGAAAATTCAAGGTTAATAAAGCATTATGTAATCTATTTCTGGGGGTATTTTCGGTCCCTTTCTGTTTGTTCAGCATATCCTTTATAGTACGATTTGATCTTTCTATAACTGCCTGACCTGTAGGATTATTTGGTATACCTGTAATGTATTTTATATTGTAATAATCAAAAAAGCGTTTCATTTTCTTAGATATATATGCTGGACCATTATCTGTCTTTATTTGTGCAGGTATACCCATGATGGCCATAACTTCTAATAAATGTGTGATTACTGAATCAGCCTTTTCTGAGCTCAGGGCAGTAACCCATTGAAAATCTGAATACGTGTCTATGGTGTGGTGTACATATTTTAATTTACCAAATTCCATAAAGTGGAACACATCCATCTGCCAGATTTCATTTCTCTTAGTACCCTTTGGGTTACTCCCTGCAGGCAAAGGTGTTTGGTTATAGAAAGAACAAGTAGGGCATCACTTTATAATGTCCTTAGATTGTTGCCATGCAATGGAAAATTCTTTCTTTAGGCCTTTACTATTGACATGATGCTTTTTATGAAATGCTGAGGCCTGCAACATGCTTCCAATCAATAATTAATCAATCTCAGCATTGCCTTGTGCTAGAGGACCAGGCAGACCTGTATGGGACCGGATGTGTTTTATGTACATCGGACAAAGCCTGTTCCTGATTATGTCTTGTACCTGGATAAACAATGAAGTCAACTCTGTGTCATCTGGTATAAATTCAGCAGTTTCAATATGCAAGATAAATCTTTCTGCATATTGTGAATCTGTAACTATATTAAGAGGTTCTTTAAAATCCCTTAGCACCTTAAGAATGGCATATAATTCTGCCTTCTGGACAGAATTATAAGGGCTTTGTTCCACCTTACTTAATTCATCTGACTTGTAACCTGCTTTCCTGATTTATTTGCATCAGTATAGAATGCACAGGCTCCAGTTATTGGAGCATCACGTACAATTCTAGGAAGAATCCAAGAAGTTATCTTTATGAGGTTAAGTCTACCACTTTTGGGATAGTTGCTATTAATTGCCCCCCCCCCAAAATAGCACAAGCTCTTTGCCGTGGTTCATTGTCTTTCCATAACTTTTTTATTTCTTCAGTAGTAAAAGGCACTATAATTTCTGCTGGGTCTATACCTGCTAATTGACGAAGTCTCAGATTACCTTTTATAATTAATTCAGAGATTTTTTCCACATAAGTTTTCAATTTTTTACTTGGTTTACTAGTTATAAGTAACCACTCTAAAATAATATTTTCCCTCTGCATTAGAATCCCTGTAGGAGAAATTCTGGAAGGCAATATGACTGGGATGCAGCTAAGATTTGGGTTCACCCTATCCACATGTGCCTCCTGTAATTTTTCCTCAATCATTGTCAGTTCCTTTTCTGCTTCAGATGTCAGTTTTTCTGGACTACTCAAATCTTTATCACCATCTAAGGTTTTGTTTCAATGAACTATTAGATCAGGTGTCATCTGAACAACTGGTCATAGACTGGAAATGTCTCCTAACAATCTTTAGAAGTCATTAAGAGTCTTTAACCGGTATCTCCTAATTTGTGCATTTTGCGTTTTAATTTTCTCTAACCCTATTCTGTAACCTAGGTAATTAATAGAGTTTCCTCTTTGAATCTTTTCAGGGGCAATTTGTAATCCCCACCTAGGCAAGACTTTCTTTACTTTTTCAAACATCCTTTCTAAAGTATCTTTATTTGAATCAGATAACAAGATGTCATCCATGTAATGATAAATTATGGACTTGGGGAATTGTTTCCGAATTATTTCCAATGGTTTACTTACAAAATATTGGCACAATGTAGGACTATTGAGCATACCTGTGGGAGGACAGTCCATTGATATCTCCTGTTAGGCTGAGAATTATTATAAGTAGGCACTATGAAGGCAAATTTTTCTCTATCCTTTTCTTGTAATGGTGTAGTGAAAAAACAATCTTTCAAATCAATAACTATAAGAGGCCTTTTTTTGGTAATAGAGAAGGAAAAAGAATTCCAGATTATAGTGGGCCCATAGGTTGATTTACCTTGTTGGCAGCTCTTAAATCTGTCACCATTCTCCATTTGCCAGATTTCTTTTTTACAACAAACACAGGAGAATTCCAAGGGCTGGTTGATTCTTCAATATGGTGAGCATCTAGTTGCTCTTGCACCAGCTGTTCCAATGCCTGTAATTTATCTTCAGCTAGAGGCCACTGTTTGATCCATATTGGCTTCTCAGTTAGCCATTTTAAAGGTAGGGCTGTTGGTACCTCTAAAGGTTTGGTATTTTCTGTATGTTCTTGTACAGCCTGAATGGCTGGTGATCTTTTTCCATAATACCTCATCATATTCTTCCCAGAATTATGAGTTCCTTGAACTATAGGAATGTTAATCTGGGTATTCCATTGCTGTAGCAGGCCACGGCCCCATAAATTTATTGCAATATTGGCTATATATGGCCTTAGTCTTCCTATCTGCCCTTCGGGCCCTATGCATTCATCCCATCTTGTGCTTTGTTTTACACGAGATAGGTTTCCAATTCCCAGGAACTGAACATCTACCTCTTGAAGAGGCCAATTCAGATGCCAAGATTGTGGAGTAATGATACTTACATCCACACCTGTGTCTAATAAACCTTCAATAAAAGTGCCATTTATACAGACTCTTAGCTTTGGTCTTTGATCGTTAATAGAAGTCTGCCAAAATATATGTTTACTCTGTCCTACTGGGTTTTTTGATTCATCCTCCACGCAAAATTCATCATTTAGACCAGTATTACTTTTTACAACAGAAATTGGAGCTTGTAATTTTCGTTGTGAGGCAGGTTCTCCACTGTGACTGGGAATGACTGGGCCACTGTTGGCTTGGGGGCCTGCGAGGGGCCCCTCAAGGAGTTTCCCGACAATATCGGGTTGCCTTGTCTGTCTGTTGTTGATCTGCATTCATTGGACCAATGTCAGCCTTTACCGCATCTCCTACATATACCTGAAGGCCAAGGTCTCCTATTTTTGTCATTCCCAGAAGAGATATTATTCCTAGAAATTCTTTGCCTGCAATCCCTTTTCAGATATCCTAATTTACCACAATTAAAACACCTGGCAGTTTGATGTCTCCTCATTGCTTTGGAAATCGCTTCTCCTACCCAAGATTCATCATTATAGCTAAACATCTCAACATTCATCATATGCTGAATCCATTCATCCATAGGTGCTGATCTAGACTTTAAAGGCCCAATTATCTTTTTGCATTCTGTGTTTGCATTCTCAAAAGCTAGAGATTCAAGAAGTATTTGTCTAGCTTCTGGGTCTGTTACCCCTATGTCCAGAGCCTTAATTAATATTTGCAAAAAGTCAATCAAGGGTTCTCTCTGTCCTGTCTAATTCTGGTATATGACTCAACCCTTTTTGCTGGATCTTGTATCCTATTCCAAGCATTTAAAGCTGCTTGGTGATATAGACACAGTACTTCATCGTCATAAAGAGCTTGGGCCTATGGATCAGCATATTCTCCTCCACCAGGAATTTGATCTTGGGAAACTTCCACACCTTTTGCTCTTCCTTGCTGTGCCATATGCTTGGATTCTTCTCTGAAATAGATTCCAAACATCAAGGAAGGTCCATTATCTAAAACTGCAGACACTAACTGATGGAAATCATGGGGGGTAGCTCTAGAATTAGAAGCCCAAGTCCTTATCATTTCCTTAACATATTCAGAGTGCAAGCCAAAATTAACAATAGCTTGCTTAATTTCTTTTAGATCATTCATTGCTATTGGCATCCATCTAGCTTCTCTGACTCCCTTAGAGCCTTTAGAAGTTGACGCTTTGTCAGAATAAATTACAGGGTATGTCACTAAAACCCTGGGTAAGCCCGTTTTAATAGCTGGTGGTGGCATTGTATCCTGTCCTTGTGCCTTCTCACTCTGTTAACCAGCTCCAATAATTTCTTCAATCATTTCAAGTCTTTTTATTATTGTCTCTTTTGAATCCTGAATCTCCTGACCTGCATGAGTTTCTAGTAAAGACTGTATGGTTCTTAGGAGTGCCATATTCTTCCTAAATGATAGAATATTCAAAAGAATACTGAAACCTAGTAACCAGTAAATTAAGTTATCCCCATAGTCATATAAACCTTGCATGATATAACCCATTGTATTAGTAAACAAAACAGTAAAATTTGTGTTGGAAACGAAAACTGCCATATTACCTATTATCCAGCAGGTGGCGTTGTTGCCAAGTCATGACAAAAACGGGGTCCTGTTTCAGTGTCCGCCTAGTATTTGTTAAAAACTGGGAAATGCAAGTTGCTCAACAAAGTAAATGTAATTAAATCAATTCCATACACGGAACCATAAACCCAGAATCCAGGGGTAGAGAAGAGTAACCCAGAAACCGTGTATGCCTCCACGTGACAGAGTCGCCCCAAGGGGTTGCAGCTCTGTTTCGTGCCGCTTAAGAGCTGCGCTTGCAAGGGAGATTTGAAAACGAATCAGAAAAGAGCAAACCATGCGAGCAGAGATTACATTGTCCTGTGGATTTTAAATCCACATGGGGATGCAAACCATAGGGTACGTGAGGACTTGAAGTCAATCTGAGGTGTCTAAAGGGAAAATATAAAGAACTGCAGCAAGAAAAGCCACTGCATGATAATTTATATTAAACTGCTGGCTCCATGCACAAGGCACAGGCCACAAGACACAGGCCACGGCTGAGGGAGGAAGGGCTCGCACCAAGCCAAACTGGCGGCAGGCAGCCGAGCGTGGGAAGGAGGGGTCCTAAAACCAAACGTTGGGCCCAGATGAAGGCAAAGGTGTAAATCAAAAACAATCCCACACCAGTTTAGAATTTTGATTAATAGAATGGTTATTTCTTTAAAGGGGAAAAAACTTACAGATCACCGTCCCAGACAACAGCCCTCTGCGCAATCAGGAAGGAAGTCTAGTTGCCGGAAGCAGAGCAGGAAGTAAGAGAGAGCAAGAAGGGAAGTGGCCGCTTTTTTAAAGGGAGGGATATCATGCCCCAATGGGCTGGTATCTCAGCAGCTATTGGCTGGAGGAGTGGAAGGACCTCCCGCAACATTATCTCTTGTATAGTTATTCTGTTATCTAAAACATTATGGGTCATTAAATAGGCATTAGGTTTTAGTTGCTCTGGGTAGGAGATTCCTCCATGATTATTACAGGAAACAATAGATCCGGATTTGATAGAGGGCCTGAAATAGGTTCCTCAAGAAGTTTTCTGACAGAAAACCGTTTACTTTCGTTTTTCTTTTTTTTAAAGAAACCAAACTTTTTAATTATACATACCAATCCAATTTTCCACTCTCTCTCTTCCTCCTTTTTCCTCCACTTAAGCTCCATCCCATCCACCATTAACTCCTCACAGAGGGTAAGACACATTGATTTAGGGTATGTACAAGGTCCTCCCTATTATATCCAGGCTGAGCAAGGTATCCATCCAAACAGAATAGGTTCCCAAAGTGCCACTTCATGCAGTAGGGATAGAGGAGAGTGGCCCCAAATTTGCTATGCCCTCTAGTCAGAATAATGAATATCTTAAACGGCAAACTGCTATCTTGAGTGCTCCTTGTTGATCTAGATTATTTAGTCCAAAGCTTGCCTTTGCCATATCTTCTGCAAAATCCAGAGGAGAGGGACATTCTGAAAGGATCATACTTAGGAAAGACATTGTTTCTAGCAATGTCCTGTTTTCATTCCCTTTTAGGTTGACCTTGTTTGCTCAACTTAGCCACTTGACATTTTGGTTTTTTCCTCAAACTGCAGGAAATCACAACTCCTATCCAAATTATCATGATCATGAGATTCAATATTGATTGTATATCATATCTATTCCTCCAAGAATGCTGATCCTTAGCTTTAAAGTTCTAATTAACATTTTGCATTGAGAATTAGCATTTTCAAAACCAGAAATTCAATTTTTTTAACCTTCTAAATTTGGTTTCATTCTATTTACTACTAATATTAATCTTTGTAAGAAATGAGTGAAGGTTCTTTCAGACCTTGTATGGCTTCAGTAAATGAGTCAGTCTTCTTTCCTACTTCTTTAATTTTGTGCCAAACATTCAAATCTGCTATACATCATAAATCCCTGGATGTGACCATCATATAGGGATTGCCCTTTTATATTAGCGTAGTCTCCTTCTCCAAGAAGATCATCTTGCAAGATTGTCATATGTAGAGGAGAGGTCTACTCCATTGTTCAATGGTCTTAGCTTCTTCTTTAAACCAGGTACTCCACTGAATTGCGGACAAAGTTCCAAGACTGCTGTAACCATGTCCTTCCAGTCTTAAGGTATAAATCTATTGCAAATTGACCACATGTTTAACATTCCCTTCACAAAAGGTGAATGCATGGTATATGAGACTATTGATGCTTTGCATCTTCTTAAATCTAACATTGCCATAGGCATCCATTCAGCTCTTAAAGAGTCTTGTGGATAGATAGGCATTATTTGGCAATTAATATAAAGTTACTCGATATAATAAGGTACCTTGTTTGAAAAGCTTAGGCTCTTTCCTTCTATCAATATAATGCCATATTGAAATTGGTTCTTCTTTACATTTCTCTCTCCAGATTTGAATATCTTTATGATTTGTTTTATTAAGTTTTTCTAAGGCCTGCATATTGACACTCTTATCCAACAACTTTTTAAGAAATAAACCAAGAATTATCAAATTGACTACAAAAATATCAAAATAATAAGTAGCAGTATATCAGTACTGGTTATATTAATTATCTACTCATTTAAATGTTTTATTTTAAAATCATGCATTACAATATAATACAGAGACCTAACTTTATCATAATAGTGTCTCCAAATTTTCACTCTTATTTACTTATTGGGAAGTACTCTACAACATTTGGGCACAGGAGATCAATTGCTATGTATAACCCCAGCAGCACAGACATTAAGGGCAACATTGAATAAATGGGACCTCCTGAGACTGAGAAGCTTCTATAAAGCAATGGACACCGTCACTAAGACAAAAAAGCAACCTACTGACTGGGAGAAGATCTTCACCAACCCCACAACAGACACAGGTCTGATCTCCAAAATATATAAAGACCCCAACAAACTAGACTTTAAAATGCTAATTAACCCAATTAAAAAAATGGGGCACTGATCTGAACAGAGAATTCTCAGCAGAAGTAGTTCAAATGGTCAAAAGACACTTAAGGTCATGCTCAACCTCCTTAGCAACCAGGGAAATGCAAAAAAAAAAACAACTATGAGATGCCATCTTACAACTATCAGAATGGCTAAAATCAAAAACACCAATGATAGCCTTTGCTGGAGAGGTTGTGGAGAATGGGGTACACTCATCCATTGCTGGTGGGAATGCAAACTTGTGCAACCACTTTGGAAAGCAGTGTGGCGGTTTCTCAGGAAATTCGGGATCAACCTACCCCTTGACCCAGCAAAAACACTCTTGGGAATATACCCAAGAGAGGCCCTATCATATAACAAAAGTATATGCTCAACAATGTTCATAGCAGCATTGTTTGTAATAGCCAGATCCTGGAAACAACCTAGATGCCCTTCAATGGACGAATGGATGAGGAAAGTATGGAATATATACATACTAGAGTACTACTCAGCAGTAAAAAACAATGACTTCTTGAATTTTGCATACAAATGGATGGAAATAGAAAACATTATCCTGAGAGAGGTAAGCCAGAGCCAAAAGGAGGAACATGGGATGTACTCACTCATATTTGGTTTCTAGCCATAAATAAAGGACATTGAGCCTATAATTCGTGATCCTAGAGAAGCTAAATAAGAAGGTGAACCCAAATATAAACATATAGGCATCCTCCTGAATATTAATCTTCATCTGGCGATGAAAGGAGACAGAGACAGAGACCCACATTGGAGCACCAGACAGAAATCTCAAGGTCCAAATGAGGAGCAGAAGGAGAGAGAGCACGAGCAAGGAACTCAGGACTGCGAGGAGTGCACCCACACACTGAGACAATGGGGATGTTCTATTGGGAACTCACCAAGGCCAGCTGGCCTGAGTCTGAAAAAGCCTGGGATAAAACCGGACTCGCTGAACATAGCGGACAATGAGGACTACTTAGAACTCAAGAACAATGGCAATGGGTTTTTGATCCTACTGCACGTACTGGCTTTGTGGGAGCCTAGGCAGTTTGGATCCTCACCTTACTAGACCTGGATGGAGATGGGTGGTCCTTGGACTTCCCACAGGGCAGGGACCCTGATTGATCTTTGGGCTAATGAGGGAGGGAGACATGATTGGGGGAGGGGGAGGGAAATGGGAGGCGGTGGAGGGGAAGAGACAGAAATCTTTAATAAATAAATAAAAGATTGTGAATATATATACATATATATACCAAGATAAATTAAATATTGTATCCTTTTACTAAGGTACTGAGATAATTTGCCAACACACCCTGGGGGATTATGGAATCCATTATTCACCATTAACATGTACCTGTTTTAATTTACAATATTCAATCTTAGATACATCATTAATTTTTCCTACTAGTTAATTTAGAGCACTGCATCCTGATTCATGAGGATAAAGACACATTACTGATTTTACTACACTGCTCTGATTACCTTTATTGTTATCAAAATTTGTAGTTCTTTAGGTGTGGCAATATAAGTATGAGTTTTATTATTTGACAGGCAATGATATATATTTCACAAGCCAAGATAAATTAAATATTATATTCTTTTACTAAGGTAATGAGATAATTTGCCAACTCTCTTGTTTTTAACTCATATTTGTCTCTCTTACTAGATTTCTTCCATTTTCATGTATTTTTGAACCATGTATTGAAACAGACAAAAAAATTGGTGTCCTTTAAAAAAACTTTCATATTTGATGAAATTCTTAAATTTTAAAATGAAATTGAACTTCTAGAAATATAGTGCACTTGTAATAAAATTCTTTTGATTTATAGATAGTAAAAAAATAGGTACAGTTTTTCAGACTTCTTATTTCTTTGTGAATACTGTAAGTCTTAAAGTTTGAATGATTAACATTATTGAAATTTGAAACCATGAATAAAATTGTGTAAATTCCCAACAATGAACTAGCCTTTTAGATATTCCTTCCATTCTTCTTTTATTTACATTGAACATGCGTGATTTATTCAGATTGGTACTGAGGTATTCATTTTTAATTATTTAATAACTAATAGGTTAAGTTTTTTTGTTGCTGTAGACATATGAGAACAAAGGACTTTGTTCTCAGCTCATCTTAAAGTGTAAAAATCATTTGACTCTTTCATATATACATCTATAGACACACATATACAAACAAACACACACATACATAGTGCGTATGTGGATATACTTGGCAACACAGATTTTTTTTATTTTTAAATTGAAATAGCTCTATATTTCCTTTTCCCTTTCCTTCCTCATTCCCCTACCTGTTTATCTCCCTTGAATCCCAATATGACTCTTTCAATCTTAAATTGATAGCCTATTTTTCTCTTAATAAATTTCTTACATACACATATATTTATATTTATGCATATGGGTGTGTGTTTGAAATCTACTGAGTTCATTTATTTTATAGTTTTGTATGTATTCTATTTCAAGCCTGACTACTCAGTACTGGATACCAATAAGGAAGGTCATCCACAGGAGTCCTAATTCTTCTTCTTCCAGCAATCATTATTTGCTTAAACTCCCTTGTCAAGTTGTTGGACCCAATCAAATTAACCCCTCCCATGTTAGCATGTCTGTTGGTATTATCAGTTATGAATCTTGTTTGTGCCATCAAAATAAATTTGTTTACTCAATAATAATCCAAATAATTAAACTGCAATAGTATTAAAATATATGCATATATCAAAATTTTAAAATACTTTTTCAAAAAAATATGACAAATACAAAGCTTTCTTCATATCAAATCTTCATAATATCCACCAGTATCTGATTCCTATTTTTCCACAGAAAAATAGAGCAGTCTTATGCATGCTATTCTTAAGCATTTTAATGAAGGATAAATACATGAACATCACTTGGAAAAAGTATTTTATTTTCCTCTCAAATAAAAACAATACTTTATATCCTCTGCTTTAACCCATTTTAAATAGTTCTCATGTTTGGATAATTTAAGTAGATCATCAACTAGTTCAAACAGTTGATAAATGAAAATGTAGCTAGTTGCCACATTGAATGAATTTCCTATTTTTCTGTAAATTTTGTTGTTAATTATTTTATGACTTGAAATTTTTATAATGAATACTCTATATTTTTAGAAGATTTATTTACCTTAGGTGGCAGTAAGAATACCTACATCACTCTTCCTCTAATATCAGTCTTCAGAGACAAAGAAGAGCAAGAGTCACTCACTAGTGCAATCGTATCAGTAGCAATTCTGTCTTGGAGCTCAGTTACAGTCATAGTACAATGAGTCACAGAACAATATAGAAAAAAGATTTTCTGTAAGCATATCTGAATGGAGCCTTTATGGCACATCTACTATCAGTTAGTGTCATGTTCTCTGGTCAGACAAGCTTTTAATCTACAATAAAAACAGCTTCTGTGTGGTAATAATGGAGAACAAAACACTTTTTTTGAGACTGTTTAGGTCCAGAACACATATATGTATCCCATATTAGTATTATTTTACTTGAGAAAGAGGGGGTATCTAGCTCTCAGCCCCAAATCTTTGGAATCATAGTTCTCTATAGATGAATGTTGAAATGTGTTGTCTCAGAGGTTGCCCTGACACCAGTCAAAGATATGTGCTCCAGTGAAAAAGGATTATATATTCCCAGATTCAATACCAGAAGAAAAATATATTGTGGTGAGCCCTTGAGACTGTTCAGGGCCAGGAAATCTAGATTAGGTGTATACCAAACTGTAGATGGGAGATAAAGCTCAGATATGGTGCTAGAGAAGGAGCTGAGAGATCTACGTTAGGGTCAGCAGAGAGCAGGAAAAGGATGCTTCACTGGACATTTCTTGAATATCTGAGACTATATATAAAGTCACTCCAGTAACCCACCTTCTCTAAGAACACCACACCTATTCCAACAAGACCACACTTTTTCAATAGTTACAGTGCCTAGGAGCCTATGTGGCAATTTTCATTGAAACTAAAATAATTTGATTGGCCTTTGCTGTGATGAAAAAAACAAAGTATAAAATTAGTGTGCTTGTTTGGATTTAGGAGGCAGTACATTCTTTATTTTGGGTCATATACTCAATGACTTGAAAAGCTACTGTTTTTAACTGTAGCCTAGTATAAGAAAGGTACTATAACTTACCCCAGCTGCCATGCTGACTTCTGTACTTCTTGCATTATATGATCTGGCAGATCTGATGGTACTTGAGTGTCTCTAGAAGATTGGGATGTTTGCAGAATTGATAGGCAGTCACAGATAAATCTTAGTATATGCTTCCAGAATTAGAAGAGTGGTATAACAATCATCTATGCATAATTACTGTCCCATGGAGAGATAGCTCTTTTGTTTTCCATTGGGCCTTAGTGTAGTAAACACTTAACAATCAGCCATCAAGTTACCATGGGATTAACTGATGTTTCCTTTATGAGCTGAGTGCTATGAGACCTAACAACTCATAACAATGTACTATATAGTAGAAACACATTACTAAGAGGAAATATTAAACACATGATCAATCTAGAGCATGATTGGAATTCATAATAAAGTACAGGACTAATGGATCAAATGCCTAAACTTTCTACTCCAAGATTCAATGCCTTCTCTCCTTAGGGAACATCTTTATAACTGAACAGAACCAAATTTTGGTGTCTAGATATTCTAAATGTCAAGTGGCTGTCTGCTTAATTAAAGCCCCATTTCTGGGACATTCTTGAAGGAGGTTGGCAATAGCAAGTATCCATAGTAGGCAGAACTCTGGACAAGGTATATGACCATACTTTATTCTAGGAAGAAAAAAAATGTGGTCAGATGTGTAATTATACAATAATGTGTAGGCTAAAGTAATTGAATAATTTGGAAAGTTTGTGGGAAAGATTCTTTGGAGAAATCTGCAATGGATGTGAAGATATTTCAGTTCCATTAATGGCCACCCAAAAGTGACTTCAGTTGAAGAACACTTCAATAATGAAATAGGTAAGTAGATATATGCCTTAGAAATGATAATGAGGGCTTTGATCATCACTCCATCTAAGAACCAAGACATAATGAGTTTCTTACTTAGTTTGAAAGAATATTAAATGGGTAATAGAAAAATAAATACAGTTATAAAAAGCAGCTGTGTCCACATAACCAGTTATAAAAACAAATTATTTAGATGTCACGAATGTTCCCTATTTTCAAAAATTATAATTGTGTGCATATATAAATATACATGTAGCGTATATATTCTATTTTACTTTAAGTTTCTTAATCATATAACAGATTAATATCAGTGCTTGAATATTGTTTAATAAATATTATCAGGTTTATGTCATAGACTATTAGAAGGAAGCATTTCTCAAGAGTCCTTGCAGTCTATTCTTGGTGAAGTTTTAACATTTTAAGTTACGTGTGGGACAGATATATAAGGATAGGAGGAATGATGATCTTGTTAGTGTCTTTGTTTGGCAATTAACTATGACATATGCTGTAATTTCGTGTCAACTCAAAAAAGGGTTATATTTGTAATAACAGATCGTGATTGTAAGTCTGACAGTATTTGTAATCACATGAGAGAAAAAAAAAACTTCTATGTTCAACTGTAAGGGATTTCCAAAGAGGCTTAACAAGCAGAGGGAGATGTTCCTTCAAAATAAGTAGCCTTTTCTTTGAGGTAGCACACTTATAAAGCAATCCAAAGAAAAGAACAATCTGTCTGACCGCCTTTTCTTCTTAGTTCAGACCTACTGTATTTTACACCCCTGCCACTATCCTCCACTGACATCAGAAGCTAGTCTTATCAGCTTTGTAATAAGAAAGGCATATTACCTTTTCTTCAGTGATCAGGTACTTCAACCTTATTAGGTACCAGAGTCTTGTTGATGGAGAATACTATTTCTAGGTGCTATTCGTTTTTTTTTTAATTTTTCTTCTATAACAAACAGTATTAAATTTGAGAGAAATCTGGACCTAAATATATAATTACTACTAATACAGTAACAAAACAGATACCAGACTCCTAGAAAATCAATATGTACATATTTTCCATTGCTTGCCAAAAGTGTCAGAGAAAATAAACAGTATGTCTATAATTTCTGGAAGGAGACATTGATAAATATCTCCTAGCAGTTGGGATTAAATATTTAGGTCAGAATAAATAAGGAAAGTTATAGCAATTTGTGATTATAAAAAACCTCCTGGGAACAACAATAGATCAGAAAAGAAGAAAGAAACTATGCTGGAAGACATCTCCATGAAAAGAAATTTTAAAAACTAAAATGCATGACTCATGAGGTAGTTTAGCAAGCAAAAGAGCTTACCAAACAAGCTTGATGATTTGAGTTTAATTATCCAGTTCATATCTAAAGGTGGAAGGACAGAACTAACTCCAAAATGTTAAGTTGTATCAATCTTAGAGGGATTGTACACAATCAATCCCTCTAACCTAAACATGGATATCTCCTCTTGAATGAGTATACACACACACCCACACACACACACACACACAGAGAGAGTGAGAGAGAGAGAGAGAGAGAGAGAGAGAGATGGCATACATGTATATATACCATAAGTTAAAAAAAGAAAGAACCTGAAACATAACTTCTGATTTGGGTTCCATTCCAAGGCCAACATACAGTGATGCTTTAAAACTTGGGGTAGTCAAGACAATTGTAGTAGTATTGTATTCTTAGTATATATTGACACAGTGAACATTGGTGCTTGATACTTCTGGCAACAAGTTTTGCTCTAATGATTATAACTTCTTAGAGACAAAGACTGTCTTTGTGTTTGAATTGTGTAGATAGTAATTTAAAGTGGTATTACTTGAGAGGGCTAGTTGCAGGACAGGCACCAATGATACAGAGAAACCCTGTCTGGAAAACCATCCTCACACAAAAGAGAGGGATCATTAGATAGCTTTAAATTGGGTTTCACACATATTGAAGGATTCCTCTGTGTTATATTGATTATAAAAAGCATTCCTTTTTCATAAAGATAAGAAATTCCAATTAATGGCATACATATTAAAATATATCAATATTGGAAATAAGTGATATACTTAACTTCTTTTAATCTTAGTTCCTGCAGAAAGTAATGGGAATAATTATAATTATCAGTTTCTAAAACAGACTATACCCTTTAAAGGGGAATATTGTCACAATTTCATGTTTATTTATCTTTGCTTTGCTTATAAGATCATGAGAAATACTGTTTTATCAATAAAAATCCATTTAAACCTCAAGGGTACAGGCTTTAATTTTAAATATAAAATGTTCTCCTTGGGAGGTCTATATATTTTTAAAGAAAATCTCCTGCAAAAAAAAATGTTTAAAAATTTAAAAAGCATGGCAGTAAGTTGAGCATAAATAATTTTATACAACATTCATTTGAAAAGTTGTCATAGTTCAAGCTTCAAACCACATCTTACACCCGTCAGAATGGCTAAAATCAAAAACACCAATGATAGCCTTTGCTGGAGAGGTTGTGGAGGAAGGGGTACCCTTATCCATTGCTGGTGGGAATGCAAACTTGTGCAACCACTTTGGAAATCAGTGTGGCAGTTTCTCAGGAAATTCAGGATCAACCAACCCCTGGACCCAGCAATGCCACTCTTGGGAATGTACCCAAGAGAAGCCCGATCATATGACAAGGGCATTTGTTCAACTATGTTCATAGCAGCATTATTTGTAATAGCCAGAACCTGGAAACAACCTAGATGTCCTTCAATGGAACAATGGATGAAGAAAGTGTGGAATATATACACATTAGAGTACTACTCAGCAGTAAAAAACAATTTCTCGAATTTTGCATGCAAATGGATGGAAATAGAAAACACTATCCTGAGTGAGGTAACCCAGACCCAAAAAGATGAACATGGGATGTACTCACTCATAATTGGTTTCTAGCCATAAATATAGGTCATTGAGTCTACAATTTGATATCCTAAAGAAGCTAAATAAGAAGGTGAACCCAAAGAAAAACATATAGCTTTCCTCCTGGTTATGGGAAGTAGACAAGAATGCTGGGCAAAAAAATGGGATTTTGGGGGTGGGGTGGGAGGGGGGTAAGGGGAGATGGGGAGAGAAAAGGGAGAAGGGGAGGATGGGGGGAAGTTGGGGAAACGGGATGATTGGGATAAAGGAAGGCTGGATAGGGGAGCAGGGAAGTACATTTCTTAATTAAGGGAGCCATCTTAGGGTTGGCAAGAGATTTGGACCTAGAGGGGCTCCCAGGTGCCCAGGGCGATGTCCCCAGTTAGTTCCTGGGGCAGCTGAGGATAGGGAACCTGAAATGACCCTATCCTATAGCCATACTGATGAATATCTTGCATATCACTATAGAACCTTCATCTGGCGATGGATGGAGATAGAGACAGAGACCCACACTGGAGCACTGGACTGAGCTCCCAATGTCCCAATGAGGAGAAGAAGGAGGGAGAACATGAGCAAAGAAGTCAGGACCACAAGGGGTGCACCCACCCACAGAGACAGTGGGGCTGATCTATTGGGAGCTCACCAAGGCCAGCTGGACTGTGACTGAAAAAGCATGGGATAAAACCGGACTCTCTGAACATGGCGGACAATGAGGGCTGATGAGAAGCCAACGACAATGGCATGGGGTTTTGTTCCTATTTCATGTTCTGGCTTTGTGGGAGCCTAGCCAGTTTGGATGTTCACCTTCCCAGACCAGGATGGAGGGGGGAGGATTTTGGACTTTCCACAGGGCAGGGAACCCTGACTGCTCTTCAGGCTGGAGAGGGACGGGGAGAGGAGTGGGGGGAGGGGGGAAATAGTAGGAAGAGAGGGAGGGAAATGGGAGGCTGGGAGGAGGCGAAAAAAAATTTTTTCAATAAAATAAAAAAAAAACAATACAACCTAGGAAATGCTAATTTGAAAGAATAAGATTTCCAGACCCACTTTCAAGTTCCAATTAGGCTTTGCAAAACATGATTTTAGAATGACTGCACTTTTAATAAATTTTGTAGATATAAAAGTAGGACAGATGTGAAACCTCAATTGGGACTGCTTGCATTGCATAAACTTTCATTTAGTTATAATAACATATAGAGGAAATTCATCTGAGATACAATATGAACAAATCTCATTAAAGAAAATAGAACTGTGAATACTTATCTGAGAACAGTTTTGAGTGAGCTTTCACTAAGTCTCCAAGAGTAAATAGAAAAATTCGTAAAAGGAAAGGGTTAAAGCAATTTTAAAATTACAAATATTCCAATGAAAAAATGTAAAAAAATGTTACCATGCATCTTAATTAATGACTGTTTAGTTAATGATTTGAGCCATTCAATTTAAACTTTTATCAAAGCTCTTAATTAGAAAATTTAATAAATGAATCATCCACTTCACTCACCTGTTTCTAGCTTAGTATTTCCTTTTCCTTCTTATTTGGGAGTCGGAGGACTACATGTGTTTGCTATTCTGGTAATCATGGAGACATAATGATTACTATATTTTTGTCTGAGTCTATATCTATAAAATCCTGTGCATGTGTGATCTTGCCTCATTAGTTGTTTTCAAAAAGCATTTGCATATTAAATGTCTTAGATTAAATGTCTTAGATTCAGGTATTCTGGGTAGTTATTTTTTATAATAACTGAAAGTTACCAAAAAAAAGTTTTGATCTTGCTATATTCAAAAGCATGTACATAATATCCAGTTGAAAAATTCCCCAGTGTATTAATAAAAGTTTTAGATGAGCAAATATAGCCAAAAATATGAGAATCTACATCCTTGTTCTGCAATATGACTTAGACATCTGGAGTTATGTTAATGGTGATATGTTTTGCATGGCTACCCTTTTTCTCCCTTGTTGGGTCAGACTCTGCTTTTTTTGTGTTCCAGCTGAGTGAAGCTTTCTTTTCAATTTTGGATCAATTCTGTATCATATGTAAATAGGATGTCAAATTGTACAAAGCCCAGCTAAGGAAAGGGTATTCTGAGTCTACAGACAGGGATTTGATTGTTACTATGTCAAACATGATTGATTTTTTGCTATATATATTTCTATTACCCTTATAAAATTATATATATATATATATATATATATATATATATATATATATATATATGTGTGTGTGTGTGTGTGTGTGTGTGTGTGTGTGTGTGTGACATTATTCAGAATTCACAGTTTTTACTTATGGATTTAGGAGTATATGTAAATAAACAGATACACATACATGTATTTGTGTGCATGTGTGTGTATTGCAAAAAAAAATAGTTCATGAATTTGAAAGGGGCAAGTAGTCATATATGGGAGGGATTTGAGGAATGAAAGGGTAAGAGGAAATGATGCAATTTCTTTTTTTAATCAAAAAATAAAAGGCATAATTAAAAACACCTAATATATATTGTATTAGTCAGTATTCACTAGATTAATCGAATTTGTTGGATCAAGACCTCTGAAATTACTTATTTCTGGGCAATCAGGAAACATTGCTTGGTTTTCCATCATTGGCTAGATATTATCAGGACCTTTGGCAGCACTACACAGACTCCAGGTTTGCTCCTTCTGGCCTGTTAGGCCTTAACTTCCTACATAGTCACACTGTTTTATTTATTACATGACCACTCAGCAGGAGCCAGAGTTCTTGCTCAGGCCTTGTTTACCTTGCCTTAGGAGGGTTCAACAACTCAACAGTGCCTGTCTTAGGTTTGCCTGCCCAACAAGATCTTACCTGTCATTGACTATGACCCTAAAAGAGCATTCATTCCTGGAGAGCTGCCAGGGATGGGGACAAGGCAATAGCCTTTTGAATAACAAATAACTAGGTATAGATAACCTCCTATGGAGAACTGCAAGAAGGATACCTGAGTCATTAGTACCTGGACTTGCCTTAGTTGCTGTCCATTGATGTCAGAGCTGCTGCAGGAAATATTTAAAGAGAATAAGGATTAACAATACCACCCCATCAATTAATACATATATGAACATCAAGGAGAGATCCAATACCATTTTATTGTATGCCAAACTTTTTTCAAAAATGGAGGAGTCAAAGGCAATAACCTCACCCTTAATAAATAAATCTATTTATGGGGAATTGATAACATGAAAGGGGAGTATATAGATTATCAATTCTGGGTTATTCCTGGATGGTAGCAGATTGATCCATGTCTGGGCATATATCTCTTACTGGGACTGATATTGGCATTGTGAACATCTGAGGAAAACCACAAGAATACTTTCTACTATTGGTTAATAGTTGCCTGGCAGATTCCATTGGAGCCAAACAGGCTCTCTCCATCTCACTACAGGCAGGTATGTGTTTGTTAGCAGAGATGTCCAGTGCTTATAAACTAGGTTGATCCCCTAGTTATCAAAACTGTGAAAGTTCATCTGTCAAGGGCAGATGGGGATCCCTCCTAGCCTCCGGTGAGACAGTTCTGGACAACAGCTTCTTAAGAGCTCTGTAGGTCTTCTCCATATTGGCTTCTATATATATATATATGGGATTTATTAGAGTGACTTACAGGTTGAAGTCAAGGTGAACCAACAATGGCTAGCTGTGATGAGAAAGTCCAAGATTCTAGTGTTTGCTTAGTACTGAAAGGCTGGCTTTCTTACCTGGTTCCTTATATATGTAAGAATTCTGAAGTAACAGGCTTCAATGCTAATAAAGAATGGATGTACTAGCAAGGCAGGGGCAAGCAGGCAAAGAGCAAAAGCATCCTTCTATACCCTTACATAGACTTCTAGCAGATAATCTGGCTCATATTAAATTTATGTCTTCTCACCTCACGATTTTAATGAACATTAGCATATCTTACTGAATTTGGTTGTTTTCAATCTTTACTCTTTTGGCTATTCATGCTTTCATCTTCTGGTGTTCCTCTACCCAGCTCGCAAATAGATACACATAGAGATACATTATTACTTATAAATGCCCAGCCTTAGTTTTAATTGTTTCTAGCCAGCTTTTCTTAAATTATCCAATATTTTGCCTCTGGGATTTTTATCTTTCTCTATTTCTGCATACATTTTAATGTAGAAGGAGCAGCGGGCTGCGTTCCTGCCCAGCTCCTGCATGACTAGCTTTACACCCAAAATAATTACACAGAAACTGTATTCTTTTAAACACTGCTTGGCCTGTTAGCTCTAGCCTCTTACTGGTTAACTCTCACATTTGATTAACCCATTTCTATTAATCTGTGTAGCACCACGAGAGGAGAGCTGTAGCATCTGCTCATTCCCTTCTTCCCAACATTCTGTTCTGTCTTCCCCGCCTATGTTCCGACCTATCAGGCCAAGCAGTTTTCTTTATTAATTAACCAATGAAACAACAGATAGATAGATGACACTCCTCCATCATTTTACTTCTGACTCCATTGCTGGCTGTGTAGCTGGGTGTTTCTACCCTGATATCCTTTTTCCTTTTCTTGTTTCGTGATTCTGTCCTCCAAGAATTCATCTTCTAATTATTCTCTCTGCCTGCCAGTCCTGCCTAACTTTTCTCTGCCTAGGAACTGACTATTCAGCTCTTTATTAGATCAGTCGGGCCTTTTAGATAGGCAAAGCTATACAGCTTCACAGAGGTAAACAAATGTAACATAAAAGAACACAACATGAATGGAATCTGGTGATATTTTACTTGTTAAATACTTCCTCAGCTCCAGTGCTGTATTTCTGTTACAGGATATACAGTGTGCTCTATGTTAACTATATTG
Source organism: Neodon shergylaensis (assembly GCA_025134845.1). NCBI lineage: Eukaryota > Metazoa > Chordata > Mammalia > Rodentia > Cricetidae > Neodon > Neodon shergylaensis. The sequence continues at coordinate 932,961 of JABTXL010019933.1, read as the reverse complement.
TCTTTCTATGTATTTTGTCAAATTCCTTACAGATTTGTAAAAACCCTGGAATGTCTTTGAAGCTCTCATAGAACCTGTGAGAGTACTTCCCTACCAGGTGACCTTGAACTGATGTGGACAGGATATTGTAGCTAGTTGATGGAAGTCTTCTTCAGTGAAGAAAAAAAATAGTATATATGCAATAGTTGTTTTTGGATATATTGTTCCAATAAAATTACTACAAGCTCTTTGCCAGGGTTAACTTTCTTCCCATAATTTCTTAATTTTATCATTAGTAGAAGGTACTATAATTTCTGCTGGATCTATGCCTGCTAATTGATAAAGTCTCTACTTTCCCTTTAGAATTAATACAGAGACCTTTTTCCACATGTTTTTAATTTTTTACTCAGTTTATGAAGTAAAAAGATAATATCTTCCCTCTGCATTAAAATTTCTGTAGGGTAATTTTTGGAGGGTATTATGAACAGGATACAGTTAAGATTCAGATACACACGATCCACATGTGTCCTCTGTAATTTCTCTTCAATCAAATTTAATTCTCTCTCAGGTTCAGCTGATAATTCCCTGGATAGGCAGATCCATCTGCCTCTGTCTCTCAGGTACTTAGTTTAAAGGAATGTGCCTCCGGTGGCTGACCTCTAGTGCCTTCGCTTACCCTTCTGATATTTAGGTGAGCATTATTTGTTAAATCATTAATAAATTATCACTATAATCAAATACACAAGAACTTTTAAATACATAATAGTTTTATTAAGTACACACACATATATATATGTGTGTGTGTGTGTAATTATATGTAAAACATATATAGAATTGGGTGAACAATTATTTACATGAACTCATATTTTGTTTTAGATAAATACAATGCTATAAAGGACCATTTAAACTGGAATAATATTATTGAATGACTTTTCTTAGGGAAAAATGGACAAAGACCACTTGATCTCAACAAGGTCACCATAGAAATAATAAAGATCTCATATATCAAAGTTGAAAAATAGGCTTCTTGGAATTGCTTGCAGGACAATGGCCTATGGGTTCCTTACTGAAACAAAGATGCAAAGATGATTTAAATGTCTTTGTTTCACCAAAGTGCCCTCCTCAGAATTAGTGAGGACTTATGAAAGCTGAATTTCCCTAGACTGACTGGCAGGTGTGGGGAATAAGAAGAGTGTGCTCTCTTAGGAAGGTTTACTACTTACATAACTCAATTATCCAGGAGGATAACTTTGGGTTCACTTTCTTATTTAGCTTCTCTAGGATCACAAATTATAGGTTCAATGTTCTTTAATTATGGATAGAATCCACTTATGAGTTAGTACATACCATATTCATCTTTTTGGGTCTGGGTTACCTCACTCAGAATAGTGTTTGCTATTTCAATCCATTTGCAGGCAAAATTCAAGATGTCATTGTTTTTTTACCACTGAGTAGTACTCTAATGCGTACATATTCCACATTTTGTTTATCCGTTCTTCCATTGAAGGGCATATAGGTTGTTTCCAGGTTCTGGCTATTACAAATAATGCTGCTATGAACATAGTTGAACAAATGCTTTTGTAATATGACAGGGAATCTCTTGGGTATATTCCCAAGAGTGGTAATGCTGGATCCTGGGGTAGGTTGATCCTGAATTTCCTGAGAAACCTCCACACTGATTTCCAAAGTGATTGCACAAGTTTGCATTCCCATCAGCAATGGATGAGTGTTCCGCTTACTCCACATCCTCTCCAGCAAAAGCTATCATTGGTGTTTTTGATTTTAGCTATTCTGACAGGTGTAAGATGGTATCTCAAAGTTAATTTGATTTGCATTTCCCTGATGGCCATAAAGGTTGAGCATGTCCTTAAGTGTCTTTTAACCATTTGAACTTCTTCTGTTGAGAATTCTCTGTTCAGTTCAGTGCCCCATTTTTTTAATTGGGTTAATTGGCATTTTAAAGTCTACTTTCTTGAGTTCTTTATATATTTTGGAGATCAGACCTTTGTCTTTTGTGGGGTTGGTGAAGATCTTCTCCCAGTCAGGAGGTTGCATTTTTGTCTTATTGACAGTGTCCTTTGCTTTACAGAAGTTTCTCGCCGGGCGGTGGTGGCGCACGCCTTTAATCCCAGCGCTTGGGAGGCAGAGGCAGGCGGATCTTTGTGAGTTCGAGACCAGCCTGGTCTACAAGAGCTAGTTCCAGGACAGGCTCCAAAACCACAGAGAAACCCTGTCTCGAAAAAAAAAAAAAACAGAAGTTTCTCAGTTTCAGGAGGTCCTATTTATTCAATGTTGCCCTTCTTGTCTGAGCTACTGGGGTTATACATAGGAAGTGGTCTCCTGTGCCCATGTGTTGTAGAGTACTTCCCACTTTCTCTTTTATCAGGTTCAGTGTGTTCAGATTGATATTAAGGTCTTTAATCCATTTGGTCTTGAGTTTTGTGAATGGTGATAGATATGGATCTATTTTTATTCTTCTACAGGTTGACATCCAGTTATGCCAGCACCATTTGTTGAGGATGCTTTCTTCCATTGTATACTTTTAGCTCCTTTATTAAAAATCAGGTGTTCATAGGTTTGTGGGTAATATCCGGGTCTTCTATTAGATTCCATTGGTCGACTTCTCTGTTTTTATGCCAATATCAAGCTGTTTTCAAATCTGTAGCTCTGTAATAGAGTTTGAAGTAAGGGATGGTAATGCCTTCAGAAATTCCTTTATTGTATAAGATTGTTTTGGCTATCCTGGGTCTTTGTTTTTCCATATAAAGTTGAATATTGTTCTCTCATGGTCTGTGAAGATTTTGTTGGGATTTTGATGGGAATTGCATTGAATCTATTGATTGCTTTTGGTAGAATTGCCATTTTTACTATGTTGATCCTTCCAATCCACAAGCAATGGAGATCCTTCCATTTTCTTGTATCCTCTTCAATTTCTTTCTTCAAAGACTTAACGTTCTTGTCAAATAAATTTTTTCACTTCCTTGGTAAGAGTTACCCCAAGACATTTTATGCTATTTGTGGCTATTGTGAAAGGTGATGCTTCTCTGGTTTCCCTCTCTGCTTCCTTATCCTTTGTGTATAGGAGGGCAACTGATTTTTGGAGTTAATCTTGTATCCTGCCACATTATTAAAGGTGTTTATCAGCTGTAGGAGTTCTTTGGTAGAGTTTTTGGGGTTGCTTATGTACACTATCATATCATCTGGAAATAACAAAAGTTTAACTTCTTCCTTTCCAATTCAAATCCCCTTGATCCCCCTATCTTTTCTTATTGCTATTGCTAGAAATTCAAGCACTATATTAAAGAGGTATGGAAAGAGTGGACAGCCTTGTCGTGTTCCTGATTTTAGTGGAATGGCTTTGAGTTTCTTTCCATTTAATTTGATGTTAGCTGTCGGCTTGCTGTGAATAGCTTTAATTATATTTAGGAATGAACCTTGTTTCCCTAATCTCTTCAAACCTTTATCATAAAGGGATGTTGAATTTTCTCAAATGCTTTTTCTGCATCTAATGAAATGATCATATGTTTTTTTCTTTAGGTTTATTTATATAATAGATTACATTAATAGATTTGTGTATTTTGAACCAGCCTTGCATGTCTTGGATGAAGCCTACTTGATCATAATGGATAATTTTTTTAATGTGTTCTTGGATTCGGTTTGCAAGTATTTTATTGAGAATTTTTGCATCGATGTTCATGAGTGAGATTGGCCTGTAATTTTCTTTCTTTGTTGAGTCTTTGTGTGGTTTTGGTATCAGTGTAACTGTAGCTTAATAAAAGGAAATTGGTAATGACTCTTCTGTTCATATATTGTGAAATACTTTAAGGAGTATAGGTATTAGGTCTTCTTGGAAGTTCTGGTAGAATTCTGCATTGAACCCATCTGGTCCTGGGCTTTCTTTGGTAGGGAGATTTTTGATAACAGCTTTTAATTTTCATGCCTTACAGGTCTATTTAGATTGTTTACCTGGTCTTGTTTTAACTTTGGTATATGGTACTTATCTAAAAAAATGTCCATTTCTTTAACATTTTCCAATTTTGTGGCATATAGGCTTTTGTAGTAAGATCTAATAATTCTCAGAATTTCCTCTGTGGTTATATCCCCCTTTTCATTTCTGATCTTATTAATTTGTGTGTTTTCTCTCTGCTGTTTGATTAGTTAGGATAGGGGTTTTTGAATATTGTTGATTTTCTCCAAGAACCAGTTTTTTGTTTTATTGATTCTTTGGATTGTTTTCTGTGTTTCTATTTTGTTGATTTCAGCTCTCAGTTTTATTATTCCCAGTCTTCTACTCCTCCTTTGTGACTCTGCTTCTTTTTTTCTAGAGTTTTCAGGTGACCTGTTAAGTCTCCAATGTGTGCTTTCTTCATTTTCTTTATGTGGGCACTTAGAGCTATGAACTTTCTTCTTAGCACTGCTTTCATAATGTCCCATAGGTTTGAGTATGTTGTGTCTTTATATTCAATGAATTTAAGGAAGACTTCAATTTCTTTCTTTATTTCTTCCTTGACCCAGGAGTGGTTCAGTAGTTGACTGTTCAGTTTCCATGAGTTTGTAGGCTTTCTGGGGGTAGCATTGTTGTTGAATTCTTACTTTATTCCATGGTGATCCAATAGTACACAGGTGGTTACTACAATTTCTTTGTATCTATGGATGTTTGCTTTGTTACCAATTATGTGATCAATTTTTGAGAAGGTTCCATGAGATGCTGAGAAGAAGGTATATTCTTTTCTGTTTGGGTGGAAAGTTCTATAGATGTCTGTTAAGTCCATATGATTCATTACATCTCTCAAGTCTCTTATTTCCCTGTTAAGTTTCTGTCTAGTTGACCTGTCCATTGGTGAGAGCAGACTGTTGAAATCTCCTACTATTGGAGTGTGACGTTTGATGTATGCTTTGAGTTCTAGTAATATTTCTTTTACATATGTGGGTGCTTTTATATTAGGGGCATAGATATTCAGGATTGAGGTTTCCTCCTGATTAATTGTTCCTGTTATGAGAGTAAAGTGTGCTCCTCCATCTCTTCTGATTGATTTTAGTTTGAAGTCAATTTTGTTAGGTATTAGTATAGTCATCCCCACTTGTTTCTTTGGACCATTTGATTGAAAAGCCTTTTCCAAACCTGTCTGAGGTAGTGTCTGTCTTTGAGTTTGAGGCGTGTTATTTGTAAACAGCTGGTTGTTGGATCCTGTTTTCATATCCATTCTCTTAACCTGTGCCTTTTTATAAGTGAATTGATTCCATTGATATTAAGTGATATTAATGACCAGTGGTTGCTAACTCCAGTTATTTTTCGTGGTGGTAGTGTTTGTGTGTTTCCCTTCTTTAAGTTGTGCTAGTGGAGGGTTGTTAGATGCTTGTGTTTTTCTGGGTGATGTTGGCTTCCTTGGTATGTGGTTTTCCTTCTAGTATTTTCTGTAAGGCTGTGTTTGTGGCTATGTATTGTTTAAATCTGTTTTTTGTAGAAGGAGCAGCGGGCTGCTTCCTGCCACCCAGCCCCAGCCGCCTGGCTAGCTTATGTCCTGAAATAACAACACGCAAACTGTATTCATATAAACACTGCTTGGCCCATTAGTTTTAGTCTCTTACTGGCTAGCTCTCATATCTTGCTTTAACCCATATCTAGTAATGTGTGTAGCACCACGAAGTGGTATTGTTCTCTGAAAGATTCAACATGTCTGACCTGGCGGCTAGGTTCATTGCATCTGCCCTGGAGGGGAGAGGCATGGTATCTGGCTCACTTCCCTTCTTCCCAGCATTCTGTTCTGTCTACCTACCTAATTTTCTGACCTATCAGGCCAAGCAGTTTTCTTTATTGATTAACCAATGAAACAACAGATTGACAAATGACCTTCCCACATCAGTTTTTGTCTTGGAATAGCTTGTTTTCTCCATCGATGTTGAATGCGAGCTTTGCTGAATATAGTAGTCTGGGCTTGCATCCATGGTCTCTTAGTGTGTGCAGCACATCTATCCAAGACCTTCTGGCTTTCATGTTTTCCATTGAGAAGTCAGGTGTTATTCTGATAGGTTTCCCTTTATATGTTCCTTGAACATTTTCCCTTGCATCTCTTAATATTCGCTCTTTATTCTGTATGTTTTGTGTTTTGATTATTATATGGAAAGGGATAGTTTTTTTTTTTGATCCAGTCTATTTGGCATTCTGTATGCTTCTTGTACCTTCATAGGAATATCCTTCTTTAGGTTGGAAAAGTTTTCTTCTATAATTTTGTTGAATATATTTTCTGGCCTTTTAGCTGTAATTCTTCTTCTTCTATCCCTATTATTCTTAGGTTTGGTCTTTTTACGGTGTCCCAGATTTCCTGGATGTTTTGTGTTAAGAATTTGTTGGATTTGTTATTTTCTTTAATCAATGAGTTTATTTCCTCTATAGTATCTTTGGTGTCTGAGATTCTTTCTTTTATCTCTTGTATTCTGTTGGTTATGCTTCTCTCTGTAGTTCCTGATCAATTACCCAGATTTTCCATATCTAGTCTTCCCTCGTGTTGTGTTTTCTTTATTACCTCCATTTCATTTTTCAAGTCTTGAACTGTTTGCATTACCTGTTTGATTGCTCTATTGTGGTTTTCTTGGGTATCTTTTAGAGATTTATTCATTTCTTCTATCTTTTTGTTTGTCTTCTCCACTTCTTTTCAGCAGTTTTTCACATCCTGTTTAAGGTCCTCTATCATTTTCATAATGTTAGGATTAATGTCAATTTCTTCTCCTTCTTCTGGAATCTGGTGTTGTCATGTTGCCTTTCAGGTTGTTGGAGGTATTCTTGCATTGACCCTTGTCCATCTCTTCCTTCAAATTCATCCAGGAGAGTCTTGATGTCTTGGTCCAATCTATGCTGTGACTGACTCTGGTTGGATCTCCTCAGTGCAGGAGCAGGAACTGTTCCCCTTTGGGTGGATAGCCTCAGTGTAGGAGTAGGCTGTTCCTGGACCAAAAACCGCTCTGGGTGGGTAGTCTCCGTACAGGAGCAGGAACTGTTCCTGGGCCAAGGACCTCGCAGACAATAGGGCAGGCGGTCTAAAAGGTTGTCCTCAGCACTGGGACAGGACTCTTGGAGGTTGAAGGATCCCACAGACAAAAGGACAAACTTGGGGGGGGAGGGAAGGGTTGTGTGGATCCAAGAAGCCCCTTCAACAGGAGCTGGAGGTGCCCTGCACTCCCCTTTGCCAGGCAGGTACACACTCACCCCTCTTGGTGGGTAGTCTCAGTGCAGGAACATGAACTGTTCTTGGGCCAAGGATCTCGCAGACAATAGGGCAGGCTGGGGGAGGGGTCAATGATGTGAGGATCAAAGAAGCCCCTGCAACAGGGACTAAAGGTGCCCAGTGCTCCTTTCCCCAGATGTTCCACCCCACCCTGGGATGTCGCCCACTCACTAGTCTGAAAGGTTGTTCTCAGCACAGGGACAGGACTCCTGGAGGTCAAAGTACCCTGCAGACAAAAGGCCCCTGGCATTTCTTTACAAACAGAATATACTTAGTATACATGAAATCTTCCATTTGGATTCTTATCAAAATATCAGATACATTCATGAAGAAATTATTACATATTCAAATGTACAATCTCTCATATCTACAAGACTTAAATGTGTCAACCTTGTGATTGAAGATCAATGGCAAAATTCAGTTAAAATACAAATTGATAATAATAATAACATTATTAAATTAACTTATCTATACATCTTTTTTATATTGATAGCTCTTATGAGTAATATGATTTAATAACATAAACTAGAATAAGGTATTCTAAAAAGAATAAGGTACTTAAGTGAAGTCATTTTATCATTTTGCATATCTGAGATCTGAATGGCATAAGATTTAAGTTATAGGACTCTAGAAAAGTTGTTCTAATATTCGGAGTGTTAACTTTACATTATAAATGATTTATTGTTTGTATTAAACCATTTAAATAATTCATCATGACTATTACATGAGTTCATATATAAAAGTGATGTATAGTCCAGTGGTGGTGGTGCACATCTTTAATCCCAGCACTTTGGAGGCAGAGGAGTTTGATCTCTGTGAGTGCCAGGCAAGTCTGGTCTACAGGAACTAGTTCCAAGGCAGCTAGTATAGTCAAAAAGAGAATCCCTGTCTAAAACAAAACAAAACAAAACAAGAAAACAAAAAGATACATATGCATTATATGTGTTTATCTTATTTGATTTCTAATAATAATAGTTAATATACTCATTGTTTGCTAGAAACAACAATTAGATTAATCAAAATATGAGACAAATAGAAGTTCAAAAGGCAAAGAGACAAACAGAAACTGTTTGAAATTATGTTATCTTCCACTTCAGATGACACAAAAAAGTAATGGAGACTTTCATGATATTTAACATCCCTCTGAGATTAATATAAAAAATATATGGAGTCAAAAGACTGGTGCTTCATAGATGTTAGAGTATCTACCTTTCAAAATTTAGCTAGCACTAAATTTTGTACACACTAAAGACTCAAGAGCCTGATAGCTATTGATTATTAAATTCTCTATGTCACAACTGGGGAAACTGAGAAATAAATAATTTTTTGGCAATGTGATTTTATAGACTTATTGTAGTACTGTTTGGACATTGTGAAAGCTATACATAAATTCTTACAGAATGTCATGATTATGATCTTTCTGAGTAAGAGTAATTGAAAAGTAAATATTATCAGTTTTACATAAGAAAATTTCATTGAGTTTCTTGTTGCTTTAAATCACCCAAACATAAAATAAAATTAAACGTGAAATCAAAAGGTCTAAACCTAAACTTTGAAACACACATACACACACACACACACACACACACATTTTTCTGAAAATCTTTGGAATCTTATAGTGTATACATAATAAAGTACAAAGTCCTTAAATCATTCAAAGTGTTTCTGAATTGGAATAATCAACAAGAGAAAGTAGCTTTCTGCTTCCATGTGTTGATATTTTGTTATTTTTCACCTATGCACAATTTTGAAATTGTAGCTTTATCATCTGTAGATCTATTTAACATTGCAAAGGAGCTTTCTAATATTCACTCATGGCTTAATCTTCAGTGAAATTAAGCATTTCTTAAATTGAATAAATATTCCAATATTCTCAACTGATGATTTCAAAAATAGATCTTCTTTTTGTTTTTCCCAATTCTTCCAATCTATGTACACAGACAAATTTATACCTTTATGGGAGTTAAGATTTATATATTGCTTTATAGCTAGATGATATAAATTATTTCCCCTTATTTTATCATTAAAGATGATAGCTATAACCTAGCCTTTGGTTTAGTCTCTATGGGACCCCATTATTATCTCATTTTCTGTACTTGATTTTTGAGAACAAACACATGTAAACATACAGATTTCTTCTTAAAAAACTTAAGTTCAATTCAGTAAAATAAATAAATATGCAAACATAATTTTCAAAGAGTACATTCTATAGTTTTTCTGAAAAATATTTGTTTTCACTTGTAATGAGATACTCAAACAGTTTGCAGTGATACAAAACACATCCCTCTACTATCACCATTTCTATCTTCTGAAAAATGGAATCATGCTATCTGTCTATTGACTAAAATCTCAATAACTGTTTACCTTCTCTTAAGTAACATTTGTTGTTTTCTTGGTTCTATGTCTATTAAGTAAGATGACAAACAACTTGGTTGGCTGTTAGCTGGCCAATGGATCTCCTATACCATGACAGAGAACACAATTTCAAAATAATATTTATTAAATTAACTGCTTTAAATTTTAGAACAGTCGAAGTTCTAAAGTCAGTAAGTATATGTTGTAGAGAACTCTCTTACTCCAGTATATTTCTTCCACTGTTGAAATCCATCTTAAGGTTAGTTTGTGAAAATTGATACTATGTAAGATATCATTTAAAATGAAAATGAGGACAGGTCTAAATTATCATCTATTGTTGGTCCAAAATTATTTCAGGACCTGTACCTCAAGGCATGTAGGACAGAGTAAAGCCTGATATAAATTTGAAGGATAATCTCAAAACTACCGAGATTGAGACAGCAAAATCTAGGAAGACACCCCTCCAGTGAGAGGGAGGGCTTGGCTATCTCTCATTGGCTGGAGGTACCAACAAATCACAAGATGTCGCTTAACCTATATAAACTGACACTCACAGTAATAAACTGAATTCCTACTTTGACGTGATTCCCTATCACTTCTGATTGTCCTGCATTGTGGGGCTGCAGATCTGATTGCACTGCTTTGTGGGGCTGCAGAATGGGCACATAGTGCACTCATATTTCCCTGAGGAATAAAGCTAAGGAAGTGTGGCCACTGGTGCCCAGCATTGGGCAACTGGTCCCAGGGCAAAATAATCAGTCAAGGTGAGTGGGACCTCATGATGGGTAATGCAACTTTACACAAAAATGATCCAATGCTTAAGGCACTGAAATATATGCTACTCTCTGGAGGCCTGGAATTGAGAGACCACAATGCCATCCAGGCATGAGAGTGATAATTACACTGGCCCATTGGGTACCTACTGGAAATCTTTTCTCATGGAGCATGTGGAACCAGGTGAACACTCTGCCAGGAAAAAAAAAAACTTTGGTATACCCCCACCATTGTAATTCTATCCAACTATTATGGCCCTTAAGGCATGTTTTCACCCTGCTGGTCTGCCTCCCTCAACAGAAGATAAGAAAAGGGTCAGAGACATGGAGAGGTCTGAAAATAACTAACTGGCTAGAAGGGAGGGTAGGAGTCAGGAAAAAAAAACACAAAAATGTCAAAGTTCAGGAGAGGTCTGAAGAATCCAAAAGTAATCGATTAATCAGAAGAGTGGGAGAAAATAGGGATAGACAAGGGGAAAGATGAAAAATGGGTTCAATTTATTGAAGAGCAGTCCCAGAGGGAAGGAAAAGGCAGGCAGAAGCAAGGACAAAAAGGAAAGTAAATATTGTCTGTGACAAGGAGTGGCTACCTGCTTATGTCCCCAGCCACCCTGGAAAGGATAAAATTGGAGAGGGGAAAAGAACAAATAAAAGAGCTCCATCCTTGCCAGGAGGGAATTAATATACACTTGGGTGGGATTGCCCAAAGACAAAGGAAAGTTTCTGCCTCTGGTCCTCCCAGGGTTGTCTGCAATCCTCCTAGGACCAGATTTATTAGGATAAATGGATGCCATTGTTACCACGGACCACCTAGCATTTTATGATGATAAAAGTGAACAAAGTATCATTAGGCAGACCCCTGATACCTGGATTCACCCCAAAATTAGATGCCACTGATCCCAGGGTACCCTCATTAGGTCTGTATCTGGTAAGGTGGTGTGGGTGAAACAGTGGCCATTACCTGAACTTAAACTTAAGATGCTCAAGGAAATCACCAGAAATCTGCTTAAAAAAAGGATAGATAAGGCCCTCAATGAGCCCCTGGAACAGCCCCATGTTTGTAATACATAAGCCTAATAGGAACTGGAGAATGTGATAGGACCTAAGAGCAATCGATGCCTATATGGAGCTAGTAAGGGCAACTTTAACTGATGTACCTTGGGTCTCAGAAATCCCCTACCAATTTTACCTCACTGTAGTTGACCTATAGGACTGTTTCTTCTCAGTTCCTCTTCATGAGGAGGATTGTGAGAAGTTTGCCTTTTCCATTCCTACAGTTTACTCCTCTCAACCTGACAAGAGATAAGAATGTGCTGTTCTCCCACATCGGATGGCCAATAGTCTGGCCTTTTTCAAACAAAATTTATATAGCATCCTCTCTCCTTATTTTGACAAAGATAATACTCTTCTGGATGTTTATATGGGTGGTCTAATCATTGGGCATTTGGAGGAATCAAGGCTAGCTTCCTGGGTAACTACTATTATTAATATTCTCCAAAAACATGGCTTAAAAATAGGCCCAAACAGAATACAAAAGGTACCCCATTTCATATATTGGGATCCCGGTTAATACTCACTCAAGCCAAAGCGAATGGACCCGAATTAATCCTGCCTGGGCCTTTTATTTATCAGGGTTACAAAAGATACTAGGGAAAATGAACTGAGTAAGGCCCTGGTTGCCTATAGATACTGGAAAACTAGATGTGTTATATGATCTACTAAAAGGGGGGACCTTAAGAGATCATTTACTTGCCCCCTGAGGGCCATCAGGTACTTACTGAATTTTTCAACAAGTTCCATCAGGCTTCTTTGGTGAGATATAATCCTAGCATTCCAATCCAAGCCTGGATATTATTAGCGAAAAATACCATGCTGGCTACCATTGTTCAGCAGTCACAACCACTGGAACGGGTACATACTACCCAGGGGGGCATTGCCAGAGTATACTCTCTAGTCAATCAAATAGCTGATATGGACATAAAAATTAGGGAACGTCCCTCTGAGATTATGGAAAAGATCCCTCCAAATTAATAATTTCATTCAAAATTAAGGATTTAAAATTGGGGGCCAGATATTTTTCTCAATTGAGCATCACCATGGAGGGATTTCTGGGGACCCTGAGCACCCACTTTGGGGAGTCCCAGTTAGTGAAGCTATATCAAGATCTACACTGCAGAGGCCCCTTAGTCTTTTCTTCTAGGTCCCTGCCCCAAGCATTCACTATTTGCACATATGGCAGGAAGAAGGGGAGCATGCTGTATGAATTCCTACCACCAGTAGCCTTTAGGTTAACTGCCCACTTGGGCATGGCCTCTTATACTATTTATGCCGATGTAAAGCACACATCTGGCCCCTTTTCCAGTAGTGGGATTCGGTTGTTGTTCCCCGTTTCAGCCGAGGATTTTGATCTGTGTGTCTATCCCTAAATAAATAACTTTTTTTATATTCAATTCTGTTCTTGATTGATATATTTGTTCTTACTGTATATAATTTTGTATTATGCTTAGAACCCTCTTATTTATTTATTTATTTAATTTTTACTTAAAAATTTCCACCTCCTCCCATTTCCCGCCTCCTCAACCCCCTCCCCATCCCTCTCCAATCCAAAGTGCAGTCAGCATTCCCTGCCCTGTGGGAAGTCCAAGGTCCTCCCCCTTCCATCCAGGTCTAGGAAGGTGAACATCCCACAAAGACTAGTCTCCCATAAAACCAGTACATGCAGTGGGATCAAAACCCAGTGCCATTTTCCTTGGCTTCTCAGTCAGCCCTCCTTGCCTGATACATTCAGAGAGTCTGGTTTGATTACATGCTCCATCAGTTCCAGTCCAGCTGGCCCCAGTGAGCTCCCATTAGATCAGCCCCACTGTCTCAGTGGGTGGGTGCACCCTTCGCGGTCCTGACTTCCTTGCTCATGTCCTCTCTCTTTAATTTTGCATGCAAATGGATGGAAATAAAAAACACTATCCTGAGTGAGGTAACCCATACCCAAAAAGATGAATATGGTATGTACTCACTCAGAAGTGGATTCTAGCCATAAATAAAGGACATTGAACGTATAATCTGTGATCCTAGAGAAGCTAAATAAGAAGGTGAACTCAATGAAAAACATATAGTTATCTTCCTGGATATTGGAAGGAGAAAAGATTGCCGGGAAAAAGTTGGAAACTTGGGGGTGGGGGTGGGGTGGGAGTAAGGGGAGATAGGGAGAAAAAAAGTGAGAAGGGGGGATGGGGAGAGCTTTGGGGAATGGGACGGTTGGGATGGAAGAAGGGTGCATACGGGAGCAGGGAAGTATATATCTTAATTAAGGGAGCCATTTTAGGGTTGGCAAGAGACTTGACTCTAGAAGTGTACCCAAGTGTCCATGGAGATGTCCCCAGCTAGATCCTTGGGCAGCTGAGGAGAAGGTGCCTGAAATGGCCTTATCCTATAGCCATACTGACAAGTATCTTGCATATCACCATAGAACCTTCATCTGGCGATGGATGAAGCTAGAGACAGAGACTTACATTGGACCACTGGACTGAGCTCCCAAGGTCCAAATGAGAAGTAGATCCCTCTTATTTAAACAAAAGCGGGAGGTGCTGTAGGAAATTCTATGGTGGGGCTGCCTTTTTAGTTGTCCCTGCAGGGGTTACCAAGGCAAACATTATCAAAACTCTCCCTTGTAGGGGATCTGCTCAATATAAGGAAATAATGACCATATATATTACTCTACAAGAGGTCCCAGAACCCTGCATCCTCTATTCAGACAGCTCTTAAGTGGCGAACCTTCTGACTTACTTCCCCCATGTCTATATCAAATTGGGTGCTAATCCTTTTTCTGCATTAATGATATAATTTGGATTGCTCTTAGAATGTAGAAAAACACATATATATTCAACATCTCAGAGGGCAACAAATCTTTACTGGCCTCATTTCCCAAGGCAATGCTCCTGCTGCTGCTGCTTTAGCTTCAGGGGCCTGTCTCATAGCAGTCTCAACTCTGCCCATACAAAATGCTACCCAAATGCATGACTGAACTCATGTCAACTGGAAATAACTCAAATACCTATATACCCAAATCCCCACAACAGAATTAAAAAGAATTGTTCATACATGTAAGATTGTCCGCAGCTTCCCTGCACCCCCCCCCCTTTACAAGAGCCAGGGGTTAACCCAAGAGGGTTAGGACCCAATGTTATCTGGCAAACAGGTGTAACACATTACCCTCCATATGGCAAATAAAAATATATGATTGTGGCCATAGACACGTACTCTAAGGCATACTGGGCTACCACCCATTCATGGAAAAAGGTAACCCATGCCAAAAGCCAATTCTTACAATGTTTTGCTAAGTTGGGACTACCACAACAGATCAAGACTGACAAAGTTCCCTGTTTTATAAGTAAAACTTTAAAATAATTCTTCCAGAGATGGAATATATCCCATACCACTGGGACCCCATACAACCCTCAGGGTAAAGTGATTATTGAAAGATATCACCAATATCTCAAAGTGATCCTTATAAAACAAAAAGGGGGAGAAGTCTCCCCATCTACAACTGCAAAAGGCCTTTTTAGTCATCAATATTTTAAATTTTCAAAACTCAGATGAACAAAATAGATTTCAGGAACATTGGGAATCCCTACCAACAAGACCCTGTCTAATTGTTAGTTGGAAGAATCTTCTCACTAACCAATGGAGGGGCCCAGATCCCTTGTTGACACAGGGCCGAGGATATGGATGTGTCTTCCCAAACAGAGGGGAAATGCCTAATATGGCTACCTGCTCGTAACATAAAATTTCTCCCCTCTCCTCAAGACAATGGGGAAGATCAAGATGACCAATAAAGAAAGAAAGAGACTATGGTGGACAACCCTTAAATTCACACACAAGAAAAGAAAAATCAACACTGCCCAAGGGAACCTGACCCTTGCCTGTTTATCTATTTCAGATGGCTCTCCTGGTGCTAATCATGTTAATTCTTCTCAATGGGACCATGGTCTAGACAAGTTCCCACCAACTAGAGAAGGTGATTTGGATCTTGTTGAGCACTAACACTTGAAGTATCCTAAACCAAACTTCTTAGATGACAATTCCCTGGATGTAGTGGCATGACCTGATGTTTGACCTCTGTGATGTGGCACATGGAGGCTGGGACATGGGAGACTGGATTCTGGGTATCAAAGGGAGACCTAAATTTGGAGGTTCTCTGGGGTTACACCCTCCAGGCATCTTACACTAATGGGCCTGGGTGTTCTCATGTCCTTAGGAGACATGCCATCTTACAGACACCTTTTTATTGTATGCCCAGGAAACAACTGGACTGCCTTCGCTATCAGAAACTGCTGGGGGCTCATGTTTCTCCTGGGGGCTGTTGTTCTTCATGGGGATGTGAGAAGACTGGGCTGGACATAAAAAGAATAGACAGAGACCTCATTACTTTATTTATAAAAGTCTTTGGATTCCTTAGCAAGGGTAATTTTACTAAATAGGAAAGGCTTGGACTTGCTGTTAATGGAACAGGGAAGAATTTGCAGGGCACTTTGGGAAGAATGTTGCTTTTATGCAGACTATTCCAGGATAGTTACAAGAACCCTAGATGAGTTAAGAAAAGATATTGATTCGTTTAAGTCATGTTCCCCCTATGAGACTTGGTTTAATTGGTCACCATTGCTTACCATACTCATCTCTTCCCTAATTGGGCTCATGACTATTCATTGATTGATCTGTCTCTTTGCCCATGCATTCTCCAAAAGCTGAAACAAACATACCAAAACCAGATACAAGAGGTACAACTCATGGACCTTTGAGTACATTATGATAGGCTCAATACATCTTACCCCATGGATGAACTCTCAGTTTAAGAGTATGCAGACTGAAACTCCAGATAGGGGTGGCCCTGACCCATAGACTCTCCCTGGTGGGCTATTCTGGCTTGGTTACTGGGGTAGCGAGTGGGATATAAAATGAAAGGGGGAGATGTTGGACCAAAATTATCTCAGGGCATGTACCTCGAAGCCTGTAGGTCAGAGAAAAGCGTAGCATGAGTTTGAGCGATAGTCTCAAAGCTACTGAGGATGAGACAGCAAAATATAGGTAGATGCCCCTCCAGCTAGAGGGAGGGCTTGACTGTCTGTCACTGGCTGGAGGTACCCCCACATTACATGAATTCACTTAACTTTATATAAGTTGAAGCTCACAGTAATAAACTGAGTTTCTGCTTTGACTTGACTCCCTATTGCATCTCATTGTCCTGTGTCATGGGGCTGCAGAATGGGGGGATAGCATACTCACTTTTCCCTGGGTAATAAGTCTAAGAAGTCCTGGGAAATTTCATTGAGTGTATCCAAATAATCTTGATATTTTCAAACAACCAATGTTTTGTTTGTTTTTAATTTAGTTCATTGATTTTTTTGATAATATAAACATCTGTGTATTGATTTTGATTATAACTTGATTTTCTAGGTAGCTAAGATAAATAATAGTTATTTACCTAAGAACTTCTGTTTGAGTGTAAGCATATATAGCTAACATCTCATCTCTTAAAATGCTTTCATTGTATCCCATAAGTTTTCTATATTGTATTTAATTTTAATTCAATTTAGGAATTTAAACTTTTTCCTTGATGATTTCTTTAATGAGTAGTCTACATGTTTTTAGTACTCTAAGTTTGTATATCTAAATGCTAGAATTAGATCTTTAAATCATGTAGCAACTTCCTTTGATATACAATATTTAGAAAGAAGCTCCTTAAGGCACAGGACATCAAAAGGGTAAAGGAAATAGTCCATCATGTAGAGAAGTTGAATAAGCCCTTGTAATAAACAACACAATAATTTTAAGAATTCTCTGAAACTGACCAGATCCACAAGGACCTCCCTAGCTTCCTGAGAGAGACAGAGACAAGCAAAGCGGTCTGGAAGAGATTCAGTATAACTGAACTATCTGGAACAGATGTTGTCCAAAATATCAAATGTCAGGTAGATTGTATAGTGAGTTCCAGGACACCAGCCTTTCTGCCAAAAAGGTGTAGCAGACTGTGATGCAGTTATCTTTAGTAATTCCTAATACCATAAGATACCTCCCTGTACTCATATTCTGTTAAACAATTCTGGAAAATTTATTATTTCACCAATTGGACGTTAGTCATATTGTTATTTTTGTCTGTTGTTAGTTATCTATTTGGCTTTAGAAAATGATTGTTCATATCTCCTGAAGAATATTCTCACAAAATAATATAACTTTCTATTTTCCCTGATTGGAAAGAATTAGACATCGGTAGTTTGTTTTAGCATTTGATATTGGTAACCTGTCTCATCTTTTTCAGTTCTTTTCTTCTTGGGTGCCATTCATTGAACAATTTACTCTGTACTCCCAACATGAAGAACTGTTTTATTCCAGACCTAAAAACAAAGCAGCCATGTGACTATAGGATAAATCCTTTGACATAAATCCAAACATTTTCCACTTTAATTTGATGTAATAAAATATTTTAAAACTTTAATAGGAAACTGACTAACACAAGGTTGTAACAAAAGAAATATCAGAGTTTACTATGAAGAATCTCTAATAGAAGATCATGCTTATCATATTTTATAAAAATACCTCTGCCTTTCAATTCCAAGTAATTACTCCAGCATCTGCCTATGTGTTTCAGCTTGTAGTACTATTTAAAATGCTGCTTTATAATTCTTTGACCAAAAGACACTTGGTAAGAGTTTATTTAGCTTATGCTTCTAAATTCGAGTACTGAAGGAACCTGAAGGCAGGATCTGAAACAAAGCCTAGGAAAAATGCTACTTACTTTTTTGCTTACTCCTGACTTGGTCAGCAAGATTTCCAATAGCATCCAATGCACAACTCACCTGGAATAACACTACCCGTGATGACCTGGGTACTCTTACATTAATCAGTCATTAAGAAAACAATCTGTGGACTTTCCTACATACAAATCTAATGGAATCTTTTTAAAATTGAAATTTCCCATTAGCAAATCAATCTAACTGGTGTCAAGTTGACATAAAACTATCGAGGACACAGCTAGAGAACTGCATTTTACTTTGGACAATTTTCTATCATTAAAATAATTGATGACAAGTTGCTGCATTTTAAGATTCTTGATCATGAACACTTTTTAGTTTTTACATTCAATACTTTTTTTTTCTTAAAAAGCATCCTTATTCTGCTCTAGCTTTAGCTTTATACTGGCATTGTCAATTTCCTTTTTCTATTACAAAGTGTTTCTCTGCATTGCAATGAAAATATTTTTTTCTTGAGTAAAAATTTAACCATAAAAAACTCAGTCATAACTAACTTCATTGTTTTTCCATTGCCTGTGGTAAAGAAAAAAATTGCTTGAACTTGGTATATAAGTGTCTTCAAACCTTCCCTGCTAAATCTTGAATAGCTACTTTCCTGTGAGATTTTAAAGTTAAAAAAATATATCCACATATGTGTGTGTATGTATATATATATATCACTTTTATTAATATATGTATTAATTTTAAGTTCCTAATAAGTTTTCTCTATTTTCCCTCATCTACAAATTGTCATCATTGACACAGATGGTGAATACACTATGGAATACAGCAACTGAACCTGGATCTGCCTAACTGAGAGGAAGTATTTGTTGCAAGGAAAGGGTTGCTTGTTTATCTCAGCCTCCTGGCTAGCTTAGCCCCGAAATAATGACGCAGAAACTGAATTAATTAAATCACTGCTTGACCCATTAGCTCTAGTTTCTTTTTTTCCCTAGCTCTAGTTTCTTATTGGTTAATTCTTGCATCTTAATTTAACCCATTTCTATTAATCTGTGTATCACCACGTGGCAGTTGCTTACCAGATAAAATTCCCAGCATCTGTTTCTGGTGGATCCATGGCATCTCTCTGACTCTGCTTTTTTCCTCTCAGAATTCAGTTCTGTCTAATTTTCCCCACCTACCTAAGTTCTTCCCTTTCAGGCTAAAACAGTTTCTTTATTCATTAGCCAATATAAGCAACACATAGAAAGAAGGACCCCCTACACCAAGTATTCTAGACACATATTTGGCATAGGTATTTGTGACAACAAAGTAATAACAATCAAGTCCTTTACTTTGAATAAATTAGTGAAATAGAATTTTAAAGGTTTTACATCAATTTTATAAACTAAGAAATCATACTTACACTTGAGAATCTTCAGTTTCTCTTAAAAATGCAATCAATAGTTTCTTTTATTGAATACATCTTTATCAAGATATTGTTGATGATGTTATCACACACTTAATGTACACGTTATTAAGAAATCAAGCTTGTTCTTTGATGGAACTTTCCTTCTTTCTAGCTAGTGCATATAGTTTAAGAAGCTTCTGTGCAAACTTCTAATAGAAAAAAACAAAAAAATATGGCAATAAAAACAAAACATAAAAAGAGAAAAAAATGTTTTACTGAGTTGTACATACCATGAACAACAATAATGAACTATGTGGTAAGGAATGCATACCAATGTGATAAGAGCATACTATTATTGTAATAGCTGACCTAACTTTATTTAAATTTGAGGCCTTTTCTACAGGAAAAATATCATACCTATTCCTGAAATTCTACCTATTTATGAACTAATGCATATGTCCTATAGAGACCATAGAATGATTTTTAAAATTTGACATGGCATCAAAGGTCTTCTAAATATTTACTAAACTCATTGCATCTTTCATTATGATCACAATTTCTCTACATAATCAGTCTGTGCAACATTTCATAAATCAGTGGGAAGATTTATGAGGCCTTACCTCTCATTGAGAGTCTGGGAACAGTTAAAGATACTGTGGTATAGCTTTATAATTTCTGAAGTAATATTACAATTGATAAATTGCCAATGTACCAGTAAATACCAGACACACAAATGGAAGTAACTTTTGTTAAATACAGTGGATAAGAAAAGTGTAGTGGTTATTTGTTTTTGTCAACTTGACACATGCTAGAAGTATCTGAAAGAAAAGAACCGCAATTGAGAAAATACCTCTATAAAATACAGCTGGAGGGGATTTTATTAATTGATGATTGATGGGGAAATGCCCAGCTCGTTGTGGGTGGTGCCATCAGTGGTCCTGGGTTTTATAATCAAGCCAGTAAGCAGCACCTCTCCTTAGTCTGTGTATCACTTCCTGTCTCCAGAATTCTGCCATGTATTAATTTCTGTCCTCATTTCCTTCAGTAATGAACAGATATATGAAAGTATAAGCAAAATATACCTTGTTTTAAACAAATTGCTATGTTTATTGTGTTTCAACATAACAATAGTAACACTAAGGCAAAAAGACATCTAAATATGATGGGGCGTATTGAGAAGAAAGATTTCACTGGGGATATTAGAGGGAGAACATGGCTAAAATTCACTAAATAGTGTGTGTGTTTAATTGGCATATTTTAGCATGGAAATTAACACCCCCCAAAAAAAAACATGAAAAATTTTGTCTTCTAGAAATTATTTACAGTGAGAATTTTGTGACATTGTTCAGGACATATAGAGTAGCCTGAGTGGTTGCTATCACTCATCTCTGAATTTATAGGTGGTCACCTTAAAAAGCTCATTGCCTGAATAAAAACCTCAAAGATTATACCTGGATTTTGGTTATGACATCTAGGAAAGGAGATGAGTTAGTTCTAGTAGATGAATGTACTCTTTCTACATATGTTGCTTTCAAGTGAGACAAAGAGAACATTGGTTGGCTGTTGAAAAACAAGTTTTCAAAATGTAAGAACTTTGTGAAACAAGTTCATGTTAAACATGATCAACAGTAGTGTACATTTGATACATGTTTTCTGGCCAAAATTTCTTCTCTTTCTACTGCTGTGCCAGGAGCCAGTTGGCTGCCGTTTTCCTCCCAGAGGTGAATGCAATATAGTGATGTGATGATTTCTGCATAGTAACAGTCTGTAAAGGTGGTATGAATTCAGCAGATTTCTGTGCTATATGCAGCAAATTGAGACAATTAAAACACTGTGATTTGCACATCTTTAAATTGGTAGAGTTAACATAACCCAGGAACAATGACTTTGCATAATAACAAGTAATGTATAAATTTATGAATTTCTAAACCCTAGTGATTCCTTAGGAAGTAAAAAAGAAGGAACCATATCTTATTTTCTGTAAGTACTAATGCATAGATTCTTTAGAAGTTAAAGACAAAAAATAAATAAAATAAAAACCTATTTAAGTTCAAGAAATTTAAATACATGCACCATACTGCTGTGATTCTGTGATTTTCCAAAACAGTTCTCCAATGTTTAAAAATTCACTTGACATTTTCAGGTCTCTATTACAGATCTGAAAGTCAGGGACAAATTGTTTAAATTTGCATAGATTTTGAGAAGCTAAATTGTTTTCGAGTATAGTATTTGAATGAGTACTGCTTGAGTAAAAAGCAAAACATTCAATTATTGTTAATGAAGGTTATATTCACCTGAAAGTGATGACAAAAATTAGAAACATAAAAAATAAAAACTACTTTAAGTAATGCATTTTAAAAAGGAACAAAAAGAAATCATGATTTTAAAATAAATATTTACATTTTGATGGAAAATCTCATGAGTCATGGTGACTACTACTACGGGAATTCCCAATTTTTATCCACAGCATATCAAGTTAACATTTCATATTCTTTAAACAATGACACAATAACCCATGTTAGACACAGATTTATTATAAAAGATACTTCTCCCCAGATTTGGAATGTGCAATGTGGAATAAGGAAGGCTTTTTCCCCTAACTTGCATTCAAAATAAAATGTCTTGTAAGAAAAGTGTAAACCTTCTTATTATATTCAGTAGGTTACAAAGTGACATGCATTTAAATGCCAATGAAAAGCAAATTGTCTATTCATAAACATGCAGAGAAACCAGAAGTTTTATAGCTGTCACCCACAGAAAGGAGAGAGAAGAGGATTGCAATATTCTGAAGACATGAAAACTTATCCAGACATATATTTTGCTACTATTTATTTAATAATCACATGAAAGGGAAAAAGTATATCTCAGCATTGCAGCAGGTACATTGAATAGTTGCAAAAAATGTGTTAACTAGTTTCAAAACTTCTTACCAGAATGCAATCAGGAATTATGTATTCTAATAGAAAATAATACATCAGCCATATATACTATATACCTCTACGAAAAGTAAACTAATAACCCCTTGCTACCTACTATGGTCTGGAAAATTTGGTTCTGGAGTCATAAAAATGGTCGAACTGATTCTTCCCCTCACTTCCTGCAGTGCTCAGGAGATGATCAATTGATGGAGGTCCGGGTGATCTGGCATGAGAATACACATAGGAAATTTGGACCTGCCCTTCATCTGACATATGGTGGAGTAGGCAAGGGAGTAATTACCTTCTCGTCCTCCACCCCTCAAAACCTGTGGGAGAGCTGGTCTGTGGGTCAGGAGAGTAGAGTCCTCTGCATCTTGCCTGGGTTTGGAAACAGGTGAGCAGGTTGCTGGGATGAGGCACAGGTGAGCAAACTGTGGGGCTGCATGAGAGCAGGAGGAGTGACCCACCCCTTTTCATCTGCCTTGTTGTACCAGGGGTAAAGAACAAAATGTCTTCCCTCCACTCATCCCTTGACAACTGCAACAGGCAAGAATATTGTTCCTGAGGAGGTGACTATGGCTAAGCTGGACCTCAGTGCATGAAAGGAAACTGGCCCTGCTTCTTGTTGTCTGCTACATTGGATGAGATAGACAGAGCACTGCTGGAGAGCTGGCCCTGATCATGACAATGAGGAAAATCTGGTAGGCTGACCATGCCTGCTAACCCAGAGGCCAAGAACAAACACTATGAGGTAGCCCACCCCAATAACCATCACATCTATGAACTGCTAAAGCATATGGGCTCAAACTGTAGATTCAAAGCTACAGGATCTCAAAGATACAATGTAAAAACAAGAGGAAATTCAAGAAAAGTCCCAATGAGATCCCAGTGTAGTAGAAAGAGCAGGTCCCCTTGTTTGTCCCAGCTGCCCTGCTAGCTTACACCCAAAATAATCACACAGAAACTGTATTCATTTAAACACTGCCTGGCCCATTATCTCTAGCCTCTTATTGGCTAACTCTCACATCTTGATCTAACCAATTTCTAATAATCTGTGTTGCACCATGAGGTTGTGGCTTACCAGGAAAGATTCTAACCTACGTCCATCTTGGGCCGAAGCTTCATGGAGTCTCTCTCTGCCTGCCTTCTTTCTCACAGCATTCAGTTCTCTTTTCCACACCTACCTAATTTTTTTTCCTATCAAAAGACCAAGGCAGTTTCTTTATTCAACCAACAATAGCAACACAAATACAGAAGAACCTGCTACACCATTTCCCCTTTTTCTGTTTAAACAAAGAGGAAGGCTTACATTTTAACATAGTAAAATTACATAACAAAACAGTTATCAAACAAGAATTATAGTTATAATATTTAGATCTATTTTATCTTTTATAATAACTAAGGAAAACTATAACTATCCATTCTTCAACTCCATCAAAGACTCCAGAAGAATATAATATTACCTAAGTAAACAAGAAGTAAGCAACTTCTAAAACTTTAGAAATGACAGAGACATCTCGCTGCCTGGACAGTCACCCAAAGTTTTTCTGTACCATTGGGGCATCCATCTTTGGCCTTCAGGCCCAAAGTATCCAGCAGACATTTCCATAAAGCAGGAAATTCCAAAGACATTTCAGTCATTTAATTGATAGGGCGCAACTCAGGTAGGCAGGAAGACAGAAGGCGAGATTACTCTGTCATAAAATACTTCTAGCTTATTTTTCCTTTGTTTACAATACATTCTTTTCTCTGAATTTTTTTTGCATTCATACTAAGAATATCAGCCATAACCTGTTTTTATCCTTTCTTTTCTAATTCCTCCATTTTATCAAATATTCACCCAAGTGATCCATGATGAAAACAAATCTGCCTTAATATTGAAGCTTGAGTACAGAGGAGGAAATGATACATAGAACAAATCTCTAATAACTTGGAGACTGAAAGATAAATTCTTAAACTTTCTTCTGTAGATAGATTGTCCTAGTATATGATAGTTCAAACAGCCCTTCAGAAGATAAAGTTGCACAATTGATTTATGTGTGCATTTCACTTTCATAAATATTCCACTCTTTATCTAACATTTTTCTTTAATCACTGATTCAATGAAATTGCATTCCTTAAAGTCACAGTGAAACTAGTCTTTCAGCTTCAGATTCTGTACATGGAAAACTAAAATGAGATAACTTTCTTTTTTCAAAACAACTTGATTGAAGAAGACATGTACTATACACACAAAACAAACCTTGTAATTGGTCATTTATTGCCCAAGTGTTCAGTGCAAAGAGTATGAGAGCTGCATGGACTGAAAAAAACTCTTTGGCTATTGTGTTGTTTGTAGTATGCACTTTTACAATAATAAAATATATTCAAATATATTTAAACAAAGCTTTATATTTACATATTTTTCTAGATTCCTTAAATACAGATAATCATTTATTTCTCTGGACAACAATGAGCTTGGATTTATACTATTTGAAAAGATTTATTATATATTAAATTTAATTTTGCCAAAGAATATAATATTCAATACATGTTTAATTAAGATAAATATCTCTAAACTCTATAAAAGTATTATAAACACAAAATATTTCTATTATTTAAGGAATACTTAATAAGTAAGCTAATTAAATATTTAATTAAATAAATAATTAAATTTATCTTCTTGAAAATTTGATACATAAATAAAATTAATATTTATATTTTTATTTCCAAATGAATTACTTTGCAAAATCACATTACGGTCCTATGGTAGTTCTTTATCTGACCAAAAGTATTTAGTAACTTCAGATTTAATATTTAAATGGATGCTTTAATTCTTTCAAAATTTAAGAAATTGTCTTATCCGTTTTCTAAGGTGTTAAATAGTTAGTATCTTATTTTCAGTCACATATTTTAAGAGAATTATAAGAAAATCCATTATCACATGAAACTTCCATTATTACAATATTTATAAGAATAAAAGTATAGACTTATACCTAAATCCTTCTGAAGTAAATAGAATAATGATAAATATGATTTACTTATAACCATGCCTCCATTAAAATATTAACTTTAAAATCTAATATATAAGATTATGATAATATATCTTATGTTAGTAATTATTAGAAATAATATGTAAACAAATTAAATAAGAAACAATATCTTTTAGACATCAATATAAAGGGACAGACTTGGGAATAAAATGACATTAAATTTTTCTTGTGCTAGAAAACTTGGTTAGTATTTGAGATATTTTTATTTCTCTCTATTTAATTTCGTTTGTAATATAAATATACTTTCTTCAAAAATAAATTTGTTATGCAGTTATTAAAGAGAAATATATAAGAGTACACACAATCTATTCTCCCTGAATATATTTTATTGAAACCTGACTTTCCATAAAATAATTGAGGATATTTTAAGGAGTCTGCATTATTGCCCAAAGCATATTTTCTCATTTCCAGAGCTAAAAATGAAGTTGAAAAAGAAATATTTGTCTTGTTTTTGTGTTGAAACTGATTCTCTTATAGTTCATTGTGTTGATGAACTTGAAGCTAGCCTTGAATTCTTGACGTATCCACTAAAACCTATGAAATTCTGGAATTTCAGGTATTTGCCATCAGACATTCTTAGAGGAATGGTGTTTAGTGCTTAGCAATTTGGACCATGAGACTATTTCACAAACACACACACACACACCATGCATTAAATATGTAAATTATGTTTTAATACATTCTCTCACCAATTAACAAAAAGAAAAAAAAACTAATATCCAAAAATTGCTTGTGTATTTCTCAGTCAACTAACTGAAAGTTTGCTGTATAATTGAATGAGGAAATCAAAAGAAGCAAGTGGTTCAGTGGAAGAACACAGATTGGCAAAATATATAATGATTTTTTTTCCTTTTTGTACATACACAATCTAATAATAATTAAGATAACTAATGGAAGTTTCTACATTTTATTAACTATTCTTATTCCTTTTTAGACAATAGAAAATAGGAAGAAATGCTCTCCCAAGGAATCATAAATCATTTTAAATTATAGCACCAGGCATGAAAAGCCCTCTTTTGAAATTGTTGATAGGTGTTGTTCAATAGACCTCAAAAACATTGTGTGTTATTTTTATTTCATCAGTTGGCCCCCAGATGTGGAAATTAATCCCATATTGATGAAGACACCAGGCACCTCTGACACAATGCCCACACATTTCTAAGCTGAATCTCACCTGAATATTTCTTCCTTTGGGACCAGCTTCATGTGTTATAAGATGCCATAAAGGATTCCAATAGTCAACTCTAATTTGCTGTCTGTTCTTATGTCAATACCAGACTGTTTTCAGTACTGTAGCTTTGTAGTAGAGTTTGAAGTCAGGGATTGTGATGCCTTCAGAAGTTCTTTTATTGTACAGGATTGTTTTGGTTATCCTGGGTTTTTTGCTTTTCCGTATGAAGTTGAGTACTGTTCTTCCGAGGTCTGTGAAAAAGTTTGCTGGAATTTTGATGGGCATTGCATTGAATCTGTAGATTGCTTTTTTTTTGTAAGATTGCCATTTTTACTTTGTTAATTCTGCCTACCCAAGAGCATAGATCTTTCCACTTTCTGGTGTCTTCTTCAATTTCTTTAAAGATTTAAAGTTCTTGTCAAAAATGTCTTACTCTGAGATATTTTATGCTATTTGTGGCTATTGTCAAGGGTGTTGGACTTCTACAGTGTTTCTAATGACAACTGACCATGAAACTCAACATGACCTCCAGAAGCCACACAGACCATGGACATCCTCATAGCCTTTGGTGGTATCACAGACATTGACAAGGCTTCCTGCCATACACAAATTACAGATAACCACATGGTCTCCTCTAGTGGCAGCACAGATCACAACCCTCTGGCAGCAACACAGACAACAGACATCAACATAGCCTTTCGTTACAGCATGTACCACAGACACCATTATGATATCAGGTGGTAGAACACACTATGAACAACCACATGATTGTCAGTGATAACATGGGCCATGGACACCAACACAGACTTTGGTGGCAGCACAGACCATGGTCCTCAATGTGACCCAATAGCATGGATTACAGATATCAAAATGGCCTCAAGCAGCAGCACAGAACGCATACATATCAACTTGGCCCCAAACAGAAGCAAGGCCCCTGGACACCAACTTAATTTAATGTGGCAACACTGACTATCCACATGGTATCCACATGGTCCCCGGCTGCAGCATGACTACAGACACCAAACACAGACTTTGGTGGCAGCACAGACTATGGTCCTCAATGTGGCCCCGAGAGGCAACATGGACCACAGACATCTCCAGGAGTGACACAGACACATAGCCATCCACATGAACCCCAGGCATCAATATACCCTGGGGCAGCTGTACTAATCACAGACACAAGCACTGCTCCCTAGCTACTGCATGGGTCACAAATGCCAATATGGCCTCTGGGGACAGCACAGACTCTGGAGGTTCTTCAAGGAGGACAAAGTTCATTATTTTGTTCTTTAATTCAGATATCATATATAAGTAGGATCCTTTGTTTATTTTCATTTCTTCCTAGTCCTTTACAGGTGTTGGGGTTCCTAAACCCTCTCAAGTTCTGGTTCTGTGTAATTCACTGGAATAATTCCAAGGCCCCCTGGTGTATCTACATAATTCCTTCTATTTCAAGAAGGAACTCTCCTTTTTAAAAATGTCATTTAACTGTACAAAAAAAAAGAAACTATTTCATAATTTGCTACACAGGTTAGAAGAAAATATTTATCAAATATTTTGTTTGGGATTATTTTCACCCAATGTCACCATTATTACCTTCCTAATGTCACTAAAATCATGCTGTTTAGATAAGGGTTCAAAATGAGTACAACTTCCAGAAAACATCTCTTTTTGATTTAATTCCAGAAAACTCTGAACTTAATTTTGCTGACTTTAACAGTTGTTGGAGCCAGAGTGAATGAATGGTGATGAGAGGAATCTAAAATAATCAGATCACTTGGAAGTGCCAGGAAACCACTAAAACCATCATCACAAAATCAAAATGAAGCAGCACATAGTGATATTAATGATACTTTATGTAAGTTAGAGCCTGAATAAGCCAGAGAAGTATTTGCTATGAATAATTTCTGCATGAAGATACTGGAGAAGACATGTTATTCTTAGACACTCTATATAGATAGAATCTTATATCATTATTAAAAACAGGCAGGGTTGGTTAGGACTTTACTGCATACAAGTGGGGACACTGAGACAATGGGGATGTTCTATCGGGAGCTCACCAAGGCCAGCTGGCCTGGGTCTGAAAAAGCATGGGATGAAACCGGACTCGCTGAACATAGCGGACATTGAGGACTACTGAGAACTCAAGAACAATGACAATGGGTTTTTGATCCTACTGCACTTACTGGCTTTGTGGGAGCCTAGGCAGTTTGAATGCTCACCTTACTAGACCTGGATGGAGGTGGGTGGTCCTTGGACTTCCCACAGGGCAGGGAACCCTGATTGCTCTCTGGGATAAGGACGGAGGGGGACTTGATTGGGGGAGGGGGAGGGAAATGGGAGGCAGTGGCGGGGAGTAGGCAGAAATCTTAAGAAAGAAAGAAAGAAAGAAAGAAAGAAAGAAAGAAAGAAAGAAGGAAGGAAGGAAGGAAGGAAGGAAGGAAGGAAGGAAGGAAGGAAGGAAGAAAGAAGAAAGAAAGAAAGAAATATATAGTTTGTTACACCTTTTAAATCATTGATTTTATTTTTGAGATTATTGTATTGTTGCATCACTACTACTTTCCCTCTCCTCCCTCTGATCTCTCCCATAAAATCCTCTGTGATGGTTATTCTTCATTGTCAATTTCAATACATCTGTAACTAACTAAATCCCAAGTGTTTGGGCATAACTCTGAGGGATTTTTCTTGATTTAATCATTTGAACCTTCATCTGGCAATGGATGGAGATAGAGACAGAGACCCACACTGGAGCACCGGACTGAGCTCCCAATGTCCCATTCAGGAGCAGAAGAAGGGAGAACATGAGCAAAGAAGTCAGGACCACAAGGGGTGCACCCACCCACGGTGACAGTGGGGCTGATCTATTGGGAGCTCACCAAGGCCAGCTGGACTGTGACTGAAAAAGCATGGGATAAAACCGGACTCTCTGAATATGGCAGACAATGAGAGCTGCTGAGAAGCCAAGGACAATGGCACTGGGATTTGATCCTACTTCGTGTTCTGGCTTTGTGGGAGCCTAGCCAGTTTGGATGTTCACCTTCCTAGACCTGGATGGAGGGGGGAGGACTTTGGACTTTCCACAGGGCAGGGAACCCTGACTGCTCTTCAGACTGGAGAGGGAAGGGGAGAGGAGTGGGAAGAGGGGGAGAGGGGCGGGAGGAGGGGGAGGGAATTGCGAGGCTGGAAGGAGGCGGAAATTTTTTTTCTTTCAATAAAAAAATAAAAATTAAAAAAAAAAAGAAAGACACATTCTAAATCTGGACTGTGGTAGCCTACATAAAGGACATGGGAGCCCCAGCAGCCAGTCAGTGTGTAATTCTCCTGCAGCCAGGGATGGTACAACCCCCACCTGCACCAACTGGAGAAATAGGGAAGTGGCAGCACTCCAGGCTGGACTTCCACATTATAGGCCCTAGGTCGGGGGTGGGGGGGTGCTTCCCATGCCCCTCCCCCACACATTCCCGCCCCAGCAACCAGCCAGAAGGCAAGTCTTCTATGTCCAGACAGCTCCACCACCATCCTTAACTGCATCAGAGGGCCCAGGAGGCACACCCACTACCTACACCTACTGGAGGAAGAGTAGCATCAGTTGGGGGGAGGACAGAGGAGGAAAGCAATGAAAGAGATATTTTGATAGAGGGAGACATTATGGGGTTAGGGAGATACCTGATGCTAGGGAAATTCCCAAAATTCCACAAGCATGACCTGAGCAAATACTCCAAGCAATAGTGGAAACCATGCCTGAACTGGCCTTCCCCAGTAATCAGATTGATTGTCACCCTAATTGCCATCATAGAACCTTCATGCAATGACTGATGGAATCAGATGCAGAGCTAAGCTCTGAGCTCCTGGAGTCCAGTGAAAGAGAGATATGAAGGGCTATAAGAACAAAGGGGTCAAGATCATAATGGGGAAACATACAGAGAAAGCCAACCACAGCAAGAGGGAGATCATTGCATCTGGACTGAAAGCTGGGGAACCTGCAGAGGACTGAACTAGGCCCTGTGAATGTGGATAACCATTCTGTGGCTTAGACAGTCTGTGGGCACACTGAAAGTGGGACCAGCATTTATCCCTAGTCCATGAACTGGTTTTTTGGAACCCATTCCCTATGGAGAGAACTTACTCAGCCTCAATACAGGGAGAGGTGCTTGGTCTTGCCTAAACTTGATATGCAAGGCTTTGTTTATTCCCCATGGAAAGCCTTACCATTTCTGAGGAGTGGATGGTGATTGGGGAAAAGGTTGGGGCAGAAGCAGGCAGAGGGGAGGAAAGGTGAACTGTGGTTGGTATGTAAATAAAAAAAAAACCCTTTAAATAAATAATTTAAAAAGGACATGAAGGAAGGAAGCTCTTTCCTGAATTGGTGGTTGGGTTGGGGAAAGGTCAGGGAGTTGTGGGGGGGGGTGGGGGGGGAGGGAGGAGTGGGAAGAGGGGAGAGAATAGAAGCTGCTGTTAGCATTTAAAATAAAAAAACAGATTTTTTTTAAAAAGGACATAGATGAAGGAAGCTCTTGCTCTTTTCTGTCTGGCAAGTGCAGTTCTTTACTGGTTGTTTTAGAGTCTACAGTTTTGGTATTCTGACATACACTGAAGACCAGATGAAACATCCAGCCTCTTGGACAAAACAACTTTTTGATTTGTGGTCTTCCCCTTGAAAGACAGATGTTTTTGGAATAGTCAGAGAACACCCTGTAAGGCATACTAACAAATTCCTAATTCTTTCTGTTGTGTTTCTCTACAAAACCCTAACTAATACACCCTCCTTAATCTATTTGAAATTAATGGTCTCTTTTATTATTATTGCATGAATATATATATACACATATATATACATACATTTATAGATATGCATGCAATAATAATTAGTAAGAAAAGAGACCATAAATACATACACATATGCATGCAATAATAATGTACATATATTATATGACAATATTGCATATATAATACAATAATATACATATATCTATATCTTAATTTTTTCTAATGCTGTGAAAGGACATCATAACCATGGCAATTCTTATAAGGAAAACATTCAATTATGGTAGCATCTTACAATTCTAAAATTACAGTAATGGTTGGGAGCATGACTGCATGCAAATAGACATGATATTGTAGAAATATCTGAGAGTCACACATCTTACAGGCAATAGGAAGATGACTTACTCATTATGCAGTATACTGAACACGGGAAATTTTAAAACTCACCCTTACAGTGACACACTTTCTCCAACAAGTCCTTAACCACTTGAACAAAGCCACACCTCCTAATAGTGCATCTCCCCATGGGAGCCAATTACATTTAAACTACTACAATATAATGTAATTCCTAAATATAACCTGCTTAATCTGTGTAAGTTTAATTGTGTATTTTTAGGAATGACTATTTGGTATTGGATAACCATTTGGAGAGATCTTCCCTGGGGAAGACTATTTCTGTCGCTATTACCATTTCTTCATTTCCAGTAGTCCTTTGTGTATGCTTGAGGCCTTGTAGGCTTTCCCCATTCCAATACAGCATGTTTATTGTTATTATCCCTGTTTATTTCATATTTAGGTAGTCATGTTAGTGAGATTTTTACGGATGTAGCTTCTGAAATTGCTTGGAGACTAAATAACACCTAAGTCTCAGGAAATTTTGTGAAAGGGTAGGGATTAAGATTTTAAGAGGCAGGGGATCAGAGAATTTACTTGATGCATTTCAACGTAATAACATGGGAACAAACAGAATTTCTTAATATTATATTGATAATATAGTAATTGATAGAATCATACTAAACAATAATCTTTTACTTGTGTGTAGGTCAGAAGGAGTTGAGTTTCTTAAGTTTTCTATTTTTTCTGGATTGTTTTAGTGTGAGTTATCTATTTGTCTTTATTTAGATTTTGTCTAGAAGAGTGAGTCTTAAATGTCAGCATGAATTAGAGTCATCTGGAAGGCTTTTCAAAACACTGTTTTCTGAATGCTGTACCAGAGAGTCTGGTTCAGTAGGCTTTGGTGTGAGTGCAAGAATGGGAATGAATAAAAAGTTCCAAATGATGCTAATTGATTCTGGATACATAGTGACAAACACTAACTTCTTTCAAGGTCTGTGAAGAATTTTTCTGGGAATTTCATTGGCATTGCATTGAATCTGTAGATTGCTTTTGGTAAGATTGCCGTTTTTACTATATTAATTCTAAAACCTGTACTCCACAAAATTGGAAAACTTAAAAGAAACTTTTTGAATAAATATCACCTACCAAAATTAAATCAAGAGAAGTTAAGGAAATTAAACAGACCTGAAGAAATAGAAACAGTCATCAAAAGTCTCCAAACCAAAAAAACCCAGGACCAAATGGTTTCATCTCAGAATTCTACAAGATTTTCAAAGAAGAACTAATACCAATACTATTCAAATTATTAATACAATAGAAAGAGAAGGAATATTGCCAAATTCTTTCTATGAGGCTACAATTACCCTGATACCCAAACCACATAAAGACATTACTAAGAAAGAGAATTACAGACCAATCTTACTCATGAACATTGATGCAAAAATACTCAATAAAACACTGTCAAATCAAATCCAAGGACACATCATAATCATCATCCACCATGACCACGTCAGCTTCATCCCAGAGATGCAGGGATGGTTCAACATATGAAAATTTGTCAATGTAATCCACCATATAAACGAACTGAAAAATAAAAACCATATGATTATCTCACTAGATGCCGAAAAAGCTTTTTACAAAATACAACATCCCTTCATGATAAAGGTCTTAGAGACGACAGGAATACAAGGAACATACCTAAACATAATAAAGGCAATATACAGCAAGCCAACACCAAACACTAAGCCTTCTACCAACATCTCTTTTTCCCATTTCCCATCTACTTAATTCTTGAATATTTGTGTCCCTGGTATTTTCTTCTTTCCTTTACTTTCACCTGCAGTTTACTGTGATCCCTGTCTTATGAAATACAGTACCTTTCAATCATTCCCTTCTTCCTGACATTCACATATACTACAGGTTAAACATACACAACATAACATTTTGATTCATATATGAGATAAAATATGTGGCATTCACCTTCTTGTGAATATTAAATTCACAAGACTTTAGTATAATTATACCAGGTCCATCCATTTACCTCCAAATTTCTCATTATAATTTTCCTTTTCTGGAAAGAATTTAACATTGTGCATGTGACCTATTTTTTCTTATCCATTTTTAGTTCACAAATATCATTCATGCTTTATTCTATTTTCTAGATATTTTGAAGATAGATGCAATGAAAACAGATATCTAGTATCTCCATAGTAGGAAATATATTCTTCGAGATATATGAGTAGAAGAGATATAATACAGCTATATAATAGCTAGCTCTATTTCTATTCTTTTGAAAAGTTAAGGATTGACTTCCAGAGTGACCACAACAGTTTACACATTATTAAACTAATAATACAGATGAAGACTACTTACCAATATTATACAGACAAGACTAGCATGAACTCACAGAGTTCTTCCTGCATTTGCTTCCAGTGTTATAGGATTAAAGCTGTGAGTCATCATGTCCAGCAGAATCTTACAGTAACTTTAATTAATGTGCCTTTGTTTTACAGTTGAGGTTGTTAAACCTTTTCTTTTAGTGTTTACTGACCATTTGTCTTCCTTGTTTTGACAATTTTTTTTCATGTTTTATTACTACCGTTTTTATTCTAGTCAAGATGGGCACTGTTTGCTGGCCATGGCTGTCTTCTGGTTTGACTTTCAGACTTAGTGAATGTATTTCATTTCTTTTTTTTTTATAATTTAAATCTTTTGTTTGTTTTATTTTTTTTTAGTTGTTGCAAAAAAAAAAATTTCTGCCTCCTCCCCGTTTCCCATTTCCCTCCAACTCCTCCCACACATTGCCTCCCCCTCCCCCCCACTCCATTCCCCCTCCCTCTCGAAAATGAAGAGCAGTCCAGATTCCCTGCCCTGCCGGAAGTCCAAGGTCCTCCCACTTCTATCCAGGACCAGGAAGGTGAGCATCCAAAAAGGCTAGGCTCCCACAAAGCAAGTTCATATATTAGGATCGAAACCTAGTGCCATTGTCCTTGGCTTCTCATCAGCCTTCATTGTCCGCCACGTTCAGAAAGTCCGGTTTCATCCCATGCTTATTCAGTCCCTGTCCCGCTGGCCTTGGTGAGCTCCCAATAGATCAGTTCCACTGTCACAGTGGGTGGGTGCACCCCTCATGGTCCTGACTTCCTTACTCATGTTCTCCCTTCTTCTGCTCCTCATTTGGATCTTAAGAGCTCAGTCCGGTGCTCCAATTTGGGTCTCTGTCTCTACCTCGATCCATCGCCAGATGAAGCTTCTAAGGTGATGTACAAGATATTCATCCGTATGGCTATAGGATAGGGTCATTTCAGGTTCCCTCTCCTCAGCTGCTCAAGGTACTAGCTGGGGACCTCTACCTGGACACCTAGAGTCAAGTCTCTTGCCAACCCTAAGATGGCTCCCTTAATTAGGATATATATTTCTCTGCTCCCGTGCCCACCCTTTCTTTATCCGAACATACTATTTCCCCAAGCTCCCCCATTCTCCCCTTCTCATGTTTCTCACCCCATTTCCCCTTAGCCCCATGGCATCACACCCCCAAGTTCCCAGGTTTTGCCCGGCAATCGTGTCTACTTCCCATATCCAGGAGGATGACTATATGTTTTTCTTTGGGTTCACCTTCTTATTTAGCTTCTCTAGGATCACAAATTATATGCTCAATGTCCTTTATTTATGGCTAGAAGCCAAGTATGAGGGAGTACAACCCATGTTCATCTTTTTGGGTCTGGGATACCTCACTCAGGATAGTGTTTTCTATTTCCATCCATTTGCATGCAAAATTCAAGAAGTCATTGTTTTTTACCGCTGAGTAGTACTCTAATATGTATATATTCCACACTTTCTTCATCCATTCTTCCATTGAAGGACATCTAGGTTGTTTCCAGGTTCTGGCTATTACAAATAATGCTGCTATGAACATAGTTGAACAAATGCTTTTGTCATATGATAGGGCATCACTTGGGTATATTCCCAAGAATGGTATTACTGGATCTTGGGGTAGGTTGATCCCGAATTTCCTGAGAAATCGCCACACTGATTTCCAAAGTGGTTGAACAAGTTTGCATTCCCACCAGCAATGGATGAGTGTGCCCCTTACTCCACAACCTCTCCAGCAAAAACTATAATTGGTGTTTTTGATTTTAGCCATTCTGACAGGTGTAAGATGATATCTCAAAGTTGTTTTAATGTGCATTTCCCTGATCACCAAGGAGGATGAGCATGACCTTAAGTGTCTTTTGGCCATTTGAATTTCTTTTGTTGAGAATTCTCTCTTCAGTTCAGTGCCCCATTTTTTAATTGGGTTAATTAGCATTTTAAAGTCTACTTTCTTGAGTTCTTTATATATTTTGGAGATCAGATCTTTGTCAGTTGCGGGATTGGTGAAGATCTTCTCCCAGTCTGTGGGTTGCCTTTTTGTCTTAGTGACAGTGTCCTTTGCTTTATAGAAGCTTCTCAGTTTCAGGAGGTCCCATTTATACAATGTTGTCCTTAATGTCTGTGCTGCTGGGGATATACGTAGGAAGTGATCTCCTGTGCCCATATGTTGTAGAGTACTTCCCACTTTCTTTTCTATCAGGTTCAGTGTGTTCAGCCTGATACTGAGTTCTTTAATCCATTTGGACTTGAGTTTTGTGCATGGCGATAGATATGGATCTATTTTCATTCTTCTACAGGTTGATAACCAGTTCTGCCAGCACCATTTGTTGAAGATGTTTTCTTTCTTCCATTGAATACTTTTAGCTCCTTAATCAAAAATCAGGTGTTCATAGTTTTGTGGGTTAAAATCCGGGTCTTCTACTCTATTCCATTGATCGACTTCTCTGTTTTTATGCCAATACCAAGCTGTTTTCAATACTGTAGCTCTGTAATAGAGTTTGAAGTCAGGGATGGTAATGCCTCCAGAAGTTCATTTATTGTATAAGATTGTTTTGGCTATCCTGGTTTTTTTTTTTTGTTTTTCCATATAAAGTTGATTAATGTCCTCTCAAGATCTGTGAAGAATTTCGAAGGGACTTTAATGGGGATTGCATTGAATCTATAAATTGCCCTTGGAAGAATTGCCGTTTTTACTATGTTGGTCCTCCAAATCCAAGAGCAAGGGAGATCCTTCCATTTTCTTCTATCCTCCTCAAATTTTTCTTCAAAGACTTAAAGTTCTTGTCAAATAGATCCTTCACATCCTTGGTTAGAGTTACCCCAAGATATTTTATGCTATTTGTGGCTATCATGAAAGGTGATGCTTCTGTGATTTCCCTCTCTGCTTCCTTATCCTTTGTGTATAGGAGGGCAACTGATTTTTTGGAATTGATCTTGTATCCTGTCATGCTAATAAAGGTGTTTATCAGCTGTAGGAGTTCTTTGCTGGAGTTTTTGGGGTCGCTCATGTACACTATCATATCATCTGCAAATAATGTAAGTTTAACTTCTTCCTTTCCAATTTGAATCCCTTTGATCCCCTCATGTTGTCTTATTGCTATTGCTAGAACTTCAAGCACTATATTGAAAAGGTATGGAGAGAGTGGACAGCCTTGTCGTGTTCCTGATTTTAGTGGGAAGGCTTTGAGTTTCTCTCCATTTAATTTGATGTTAGCTGTCGGCTTGCTATAAATAGCTTTTATTATAGTTACCCTTGTATCCCTAATCTCTCTAAGACCTTTTTCATAAAGGGATGTTGAATTTTGTCAAATGCTTTTTCAGCATCTAATGAAATGACCGTATGTTTTTTTTTCAGTTTATTAATATGATGGATTACATTGATAGATTTTCGTATGTTGAACCTACCCTGCATCCCTGGGATGAAGCCTACTTGATCATAATGGATAATTTTTCTAATGTGTTCTTGGATTCGGTTTGCCAGTATTTTATTGAGGATTTTCACATCGATGTTCATGAGTGAGATTGGCCTGTAATTCTCTTTCTTGGTTGAGTCTTTGTGTGGTTTTGGTATCAGGGTAACTGTAGCTTCATAAAAGGAATTTGGCAATGACTTTTCTGTTTCTATAGTGTGAAATACATTAAGGAGTATAGGTATTAGCTCTTCTTGGAAGTTCTGGTAGAATTCTTCATTGAAACTGACTGGACCTGGGCTTCTTTTGGGAGGGAGGTTTCTGATGACAGCTTCTAATTCCTCGCGAGTAACAGGTCTATTTAGATTGTTCACCTGGTCCTGGTCTAACCTTGGTATATGGTACTTATCTAAAAAAAGTGTTCATTTCTTTAACATTTTCCAATTTTGTGGCATATAGGCTTTTGTAGTAAGATCTAATGATTTTCTGAATTTCCTCTGTGTCTGTGGTTATGTCTCCCTTTTCATTTCTGATCCTGTTAATTTGTGTATTCTCTCTCTGCTGTTTGTTTAGTTTGGATAGGGGTTTATTAATCTTGTTGATTTTCTCCAAGAATCAGCTTTTTGTTTCATTGATTTTTTGGATTGTTTTCTGTGTTTCTATTTTGTTGATTTCAGCTCTCAGTTTGATTATTTCCAGTCTTCTACTCCTCCTAGGTGAGTCTACTTCCTTTTTTTTTTCTAGAGCATTCAGGTGGGCAGTTAAGTCTCCAATGTGTTCTTTCTCCATTTTCTTGAAGTGGGCACTTAGTGCTATGAACTTTCCTCTTTGGGCTGCTTTCATAGTGTCCCATAGGTTTGAGTGTGTTGAGTATTTATTTTCATTGAATTCAAGAAACACTTTACTTTCTTTCTTTATTTCTTCCTTTACCCAGGAGTGGTTCAGTAGTTGACTGTCCAGTTTCCATGAGTTCGTAGGCTTTCTAGGGGTAGCATTGTTGTTGAATTCTAACTTTAATCCATTTTGATCCAATAAGACACAGGTGGTTACTAATATTTTTTTGTAACTGTGTAAGTTTGCTTTGTTACCGAGTATGTGGTCAATTTTCGAGAAGGTTCCATGAGCTGCAGAGAAGAAGGTATATTCTTTCCTATTTGGGTGGAATGATCTATAGATGTCTGTTAAGTCCATTTGATTCATTACCTCCCTTAATCCTCTTATTTCTCTGTTAGGTTTCTTTCTGATTGACCTGTCCATTGGTGAGAGAGGAGTGTTGAAATCTCCTACTATTAGTGTGTTTTGTTTGATGGCTGCCTTGAGTTTTAGTAATGTTTCTTTTACGTAAGTGGGTGCTTTTATATTATGGGCATAGATATTCAGGATTGAGACTTTGTCCTGATGAATTGTTCCTGTTATGGGTAAAAAATGTCCCTCTCCATCTCTTCTGATTGGTTTTAGTTTGAAGTCAACTTTGTTAGAAATTAGTATGGCCACACCTGCTTGTTTCTTAGGTCCATTTGCTTGATAAACCTTTTCCCAGCCCTTTACTCTGAGTAGATGTCTGTCTTTGTGGTTGAAGTGTGTTTCTTGTAAACAGCAGAATGTTGGATCCTGTTTTTGTATCCAATCCCTTAGCCTGTGCCTCTTTATAGGTGAGTTGAGTCCATTGATATTAAGTGATATTAATGACCAATGGTTGTTAACTCTGGTCATTTTTTCTTTTCTGTTTTTCTTTTTGGTAGTAGAGTTTGTGTGTTTTTCTTTGAGTTGTGCTGGTGAAGGGTCTCTAGATGTCTGAGTTATTGTGGTCATTGTTGGACTCCTTGGTTAGTGATTTTCCATTTCTGTAAGGCTGGATTTGTGGCTACGTATTATTTAAATTTGTTTTTATCCTGGAAAATTTTGTTTTCTCCATTTATAGTGAACGAAAGCTAGGCTGGGTGTAGTAGTCTGGGCTTGCATCCATGGTCTTAGTTTCTGCAGTACATCTATTCAGGACCTTCTGGCTTTCATGATTTCCATAGAGAAGTCAGGTGTAAGTCTGATAGGTTTACCTTTATATGTAACTTGGCCTTTTTCCTTTGCAGCTCTTAATATTCTTTCTTTATTCTGTATGTTTTGTGTTTTAATTATTATATGGCGAGGAGTTGTTTTTACTTTTTGTTTTTTTTTTTTTTTGGTTTTTCGAAACAGGGTTTTTCTGTGGTTTTGGAGCCTGTCCTGGAACTAGCTCTTGTAGACCAGGCTGGTCTCAAACTCACAGAGATCCGCCTGCCTCTGCCTAACAATTTTCACTTATATGCAGAAGTATTTTAATTTCAAGAGATCTGATTTGTCAATTGCTAATGTTAATTTCTGTGGTATAAGAGTCTTTTAAATGCATTCCATCTCCATAAGCCTAAGTTAAAACTTGCTTTTTATATTCTCTCTAATATTTTCAAGAGCAAAATTTATTTTACAGTCCTTTATACATCTTGAGTTTTTTGCAGGGTGATGGAAACAGGCTCAGTTTCTTTTTTCTGCATGTTTAAATCTGTGATTCCTAAGCTCTCCAATATATATTTGTGCAAAATGCATGTTGATGCATTACATAAATTTATATTTGAGTCCACTATTTTCTTCTATTGATATATCTTTATTTTGTATTTATACCCGGCTTTTTTTTTTCTACTAGGACTCTGTAGTGTAATTTAAAACAAATTATATTTGCTTCCAAGAGGCACAGTCAGAATATTTAGTCTGAGATAAAAATTGACATTTTCTTTCAAAATTTCCTAAGCATAGAAGAGTGTAGCAACTTGATATTTTCCAAATAACTATATTCAACAATTATTTCTTTGTTGGACATATTGATACTGATAATATCTTTGAAACGGTATAATATTCTTTTTTGCAGAATCTGACATAATTTTGGTTCTGAAAATAATAGAGTTTATGAAAGAAAAATATTTTCTTTACACAATGTAACACTGATACTTTTTGCTCTTGACTGTCATTGTGCAAATTCAGCTACTATTGTATCTTTGTTCTATAATTTCTTTCTGATTCTACCATAAACTAAAGACCATGGATGTAGTCAATCATGGACTAAGCTCTTTTAATTAATAATGAAAGAATAAATATTTCTTGTTGTGATTTCATCAAGTATTTTGTAATGAATTTGAAATATATCTAATATAAAATTAGTAAATAAATGTTAGCAAGAGTTTGATTTCTCAAGAAAAAAATTAATGGAAAGTTATTATTGTTGAGAGAGAAGATTTTACACCCCACATACTGTACAGCTTATTTATTTTTCAAGGAACATGCAATATTCAGTTCAAAAATTTAACGTTGCTATCAATATTTTGTTTTTCTTATCCATTCTAGCAGGTATAAGATGGTATCATAGAGATATTTCAGTGAGGGCTATGGATGTTTTTCAGCCACTGTGACTTTTCTATTGATAATTCTCTCTTATATCTTTAACCCATGCTTTAATTGGATTATTTCTCATTTTGATGTCTAACTTCTTGAGTTCCTTATACAGTTTGGAGGTCATCACTCTTTCTGATATGGGGTTGGTGAATATTTTTTTCCCATTCTGTAGGCTGATAATTTTTCTCTTGATAGCATCTTCTGCCTTACAGATGGTGATAACTCTGGAAGTTTCTTTATTTAACAGAATTGCTTTAGCTTTCTTGGTTTGTTATTCCATATTAAGTTGGGTATTATTTCTTGATATCTGTAAAGAACTGTATTAGGGGCTTTTATGGTGACTGCAATGAATCCGTAGATTATTTTTGGTAAGACTAGAAGTTTCTATGTCAATCCTACCAATCTAACACCAGAGGAGACATTTCCAGTTTTTGATATATTATTTAATTTCGTTTTTCAAAAGCTTAAAGTTCTTGTAAAACATGTCTTTCACTTATTTGGTTAGAGTTACTCCAATATATTTTATATTATTTTTGGCCATTGTAAAGGGTATTGTTTACCCGATGTCTTTCTCAACACAATTATTATTTGTATATATGAGAGCTACTGACTTTTCATATCCTCTTGATCTCCTTTTGTTACCTTATTTGTCTAGTTAGAATTTCCAGTATGATATTAAGTAGATATGGAGACAGTGGACTGCCTTGTCTTGTTCCTAATTGTAGTGTAATTGTTTTGAGCTACTCTGCATTTAATTTTGATGCTAGCTGTTAGCTTATTGTATATTACCTTTATTATGTTTGGGTATTTTTACTGTATCCCTGCTGTTTCAAAGACCTTTCTCATGATGGGGTGTTGGATTTTCTCAAAGACTCTTTCAGCATCTAATGAAATGATCATGGTTTTGTTTTCCTTTCAGTTTGTTTTTACAGTGAATTATATTGACAAGGAAACTTACTTGGTCCTTGTGGATGATTTTTGATATTTTCTTGGATTCTAGGGGCTAGAATTTTATTGAATATTTTTTCATCAATGTTCATTAGGTATATTTTTTTTAATTCTGTTTTATGTTCCATCTTTGTGTGATTTGGGTATCACGGTAACTGTAGCCTCATAAAAAGTATTTGACAATGTTTCTTTCTCTCTCTGGTCTGGAAAAATTTGAGGAGAATTGGTAATAGCTCTTCTTTAAAATTCTAGTAGAATTCTGCACTAAAACTGTCTGACTCTGGGCCTTTTTGATTGGGAGATTTTTAATGATTGCTTCTATTTCCTTAGTTGTTATACGTGTATTTATATTGGTTTTCCGATCTTGATTCAATATTTGTATGTTATACCTATGAAAAACTGACCATTTCCTTTGGATTTTACAATCTGGAGAGTACAGATTTTTGAAGTATGACCTAATGATTCTCCAGATTTCCTTGGAGTCTGTTGTTATGTCCCCCTTTTGTTTTTTTTCTTTTAGTTAGTTTTTATAAGCGTTTATCTATCTTGTTGATTTTTCTCAAAGAACCAATTCTTTGTTTCATTGATTCTCTATGTTGTTTTCTTTGTTTCTATTTTATTGATTCCAGCCACAGTTTGACTACTTCCTCTTATCTACTCTTCCTATATGAGTTTGCTTCTTTTTATTCTAGTGATTTGAGGTGTGCTATTAAATCACTAGTGTGAGATGTCTTCAAATTCTTTATTTAGGTGCTTATTGTCATGATCTTTCCTATTAACACTAGTTTCAGAGTGCCCCTTAAGTTTGAATATGTTGTAGAATCATTTTTACCAAGTATGATGATGTCTTTAATTTCTTTCTTTATTCTTCCTTGACACAGCAGTAATTCAATTGAGAGTTGTTCCGTTTCCATTAGATATTAGGCTGTGGCTTATGTTCCTGAACACTAACTTTTACCCATGTAATTTAATAAGGTACAGCGGTAACATAAATTGTTTTGGATCTAATGTGATTTGCCTTGTGGACAAGTATGAGGCTCATTTTAGAGAAGATTCCATGAGGTGCTGAGAAGAGAGTATATTCTTTTGTCTTCAGATAAAATGTTCTGTAGATATCTGCTAAGTCCATTTGAGCCATAACAACTGTTAGTTCCCTTATTTCTCTGTTAATTTTGTGTCTGGCAGACCTGTCTATTGGTGAGAGTTGGGTGTTGAAGTCTCTCATTATTAATTTGTGAGAATTGATGTATAATTTCAGCTTTAGAAATGTTTCTTTTTCAAATTGGGTGCACATGTATTTGGAACTGAATGGATGGAATTGAGAGTTCATCTGGAATGATGTCTCCTGTGATAAACATGAGATCTGCTTCTCTGTCTCTTTTGAATAATTTTAGTTTGAAATATAGTTTGTTAGATTTGCTTCTTAGGTCCATTTTATTGGAAAATCTTCTCCAAACCCTTTACTCAGACATATTGTCTCTCTTTGAATTTGAGGCTTGTTTCCTGTATGCAATAGAAGGACCAGTTATATTTCTGTATCCATTCTTTTAGCCTGTGACGTTTTATTGGCAAATTTAGTCCTTTGATAATAGATACTAATGACCAGTGATGCTTAATTTTTGTTATTTTTTGGTTTGGGTGGTGGTGGTAGTAGTGTGCTTGTGGTTATGTTTGTGTGTGTTGTCTGTGTGTGTGTGTGTGTGTTTCACTTCTTTGGGATTTCCTGGTGTAAGACTATTGCCTGTGTTTTTATGGGTGTAGCTAAGTTCCAAGGACTGGGGTTTTCTTCCTAGTACTTTCTGAATGGCTGGATTGGTGAATAGGTATTGTTTAAATCTGATTTTGTCTTGAAATATCTTGATTTCTCTCTCATGGTAATTGAAAGTTTTGCTCTTTAGAGTAGTCTTGCTGGCTTCTTTGCTCTCTTAGTGTCGGCAAAATGTCTAGTTAGAACATTATGACTTTTAGAGTTTCCATTGAGAAGTTGGATGTAATTCTGATATGCCTTTCTTTATATATTACATGGCTTTTTTCCTTGCATCTCCAAATGTTCTTTCTTTACTCTGTATGTTTATTGTTTTGATTATGTGATGAGGGGACTTTTTTGGTCCAGTCTACTTGACATTCCGTAAGTTTCTTGTACCTTTATAGAAATGACTTTCTTAAGGTTGGGAGAGTTTTATTCTATGATTTTTGTTGATTATATTTACTGGGCATTTGAGCTGAGATTTTTCTCTTTTTACCCCTATTATTCTTAGGTTTTGTCTTTTCATGGTATCCCTAAAGTCTGGGGTTCTTTTGTTAGGATTTTTTTTTTGATTTAACATTTTCTTTGACTGATGAATGTATTCTCTCTATCTTCAACACCTGTGATTCTTTCTTCCATCTTATATACTCTTGGTGAAGCTTGCATTTATAGTTTCTGTTGGCTCAACAACATTTTCTCGTTTCAGAATTCCCTGAGTTTGTGTTTTTTTCAATGCTTCTTTTCCAATTTTCAAGACTTGAACTGTTTTGTAACCCTGTTTGATTGTTTTTTTTTCTTAGCTTTCTTGAAGGGATTTATTAATTTATTCTAATTTTATATTTTATTCCTAGATTTATTTAAGGGAATTTTTAATTTCCTCTTTAAAGGACTCTATCATCTTTATAAA
Organism: Neodon shergylaensis; assembly: GCA_025134845.1. Classification (NCBI taxonomy): domain Eukaryota; kingdom Metazoa; phylum Chordata; class Mammalia; order Rodentia; family Cricetidae; genus Neodon; species Neodon shergylaensis. Next base: position 888,473 of record JABTXL010019933.1, on the reverse strand, counting down.
TTTATTTTAAACATATTTTCTTGTGGGCTGGAGAGATGGCTCAGTGGTTAAGAGCATTGCCTGCTCTTCCAAAGGTCCTGAGTTCAATTCCCAGCAACCACATGGTGGCTCACAACCATCTGTAATAAGGTCTGGTGCACTCTTCTGGCCTTTGGCATACACACAGATAGACTATTGTATACATAATAAATAATAAATAAATATTTAAAAAAAAACATATTTTCTTGTGCTTCTGCTGCATTAAAAAATCTGGTTTTGCTCTTATAGGATTACTGTATTCTGGTGGTGTCATATTACCCTTTCTGTTGTTGAATAAAAACTTATGCTTGCATTTATGCTTTTGCATTGAAGATTATTAATGGTAAGGGTGTGGATATTTGTGTTATCTTCTGTAGATGTGTCTTTTGTTCATTACTTATCAGTCTCCTTTATTGTCTTCTCTCCCAAAAGGCCAAGATTTCTGGTGAATGTCTGATCTTCAGGTTCAGTAGGGTTGTACCACCTGAGATTTGTGAGGGTTTGGGTGCTTAAAGCCCACATATCCTTCTTTACTTATATCTAGTATCAGCTGTATCTGGGCTTATGAAGTCTGCCCTTCCAAATGGTGTGGGTTATGTCTTTGCCTATTGAGTCTATTAAAGTTGTGGGGGAGGTCTTGTCACAGGGAGGATGATGAGTTGGAGTGGTTTGGTTAGTGGAGTAGGTCTTGGAGAAACAGAATCCAGTAGGTGTTGACAGTGATGGTGATGCTTGTCATTACAGATGGTGTCAGTTGTGTCTGTGCCTTTTGAATATGCTATAGCTGTGGAGGAGGACTGGCCATGGGAAGAATAATGAGCTAGGTGCCTCGAATAGCAGATTGAATTTGTTCTTCTAACTTTTGTGGATTGTATTTGTCCCTATAAGGTATGACAATGAGGTACATAGAATTTGGGTAGTTTCCTTTTTAAAAGAATTCTTACTTCATATAATCTTCCTTGTTTAAAGTTAGAGATACTAAACAGATGTAAACAAATCTCACTAAACATTTAGATAAATCACACAAAACAAATGATATTTAAATTATCCTAAAATTGAAATATCTCTTTTATAACTTCTAAATCATTGTTTTATAAAGACAAAACCACCTGGTGGTATGTGCAGAGACTGTTTCTCTAAAAATTCAAGATATATTTCCTCATACTTTTTTTTCCTTTTAATAGGTTAAAACTATAAGGTTTGGGGGTTTGTGGTATATTTAATGGGTTATATCACTCTTTCCATAAAAATAGATGAAAAATAAATCTCACATTTAATAACGAGTTCCTTGACTTTTATAGGTGTTGTTCAGGCAAGGATATCTATTTTGAGTTTATGTGTTTCTGCCATGGGTTATGGTCAAATTCCCACCAAACTTGCTCATTATCTTTGAGTACTCAATGGCTTTTCCCCAAGTTCCCCAAATTCTGCACAGTCACCCCCCAAAAAAAACTAAGACAGCATCTTAAAAAGCCTGCATTGTCTATTACTGTGATAAAAAAATGTGGCCAAAAGCAATGAGAAGAGAAAAAGTTTTATTTAACTTACAGTTCCAGGTCACAGTATACTATTAAGGGAATTCAGGGAAGGTACACAAGGCAGGGTTTGAAGCAGAGATCATGCAGTATATTTCTGGCTGGATCATCTTCTTGCTATACTTATTTTACTTTCTTTTACAGCCTATGACCCTATCCCCATGGTAACATAGCTTGGTATATAGTAGAGTGACATAACCATATTGTGCTAGTCAAAACAACAGTAATAAAAGACCAGCATAACAGTTAAAGAGAAACAAAGCTGTATTCTTACTAATTTTTTCAGAGCATTTTGTTCATATATTGACTTCTTGATACCCAGTCTGTTAAAAGATAGAACAAACACAATGGCAGTGAGAATATATTAAAGTGGTATATATTACTGTAATAGGACAAGAAACATAAACATGCAGAAGTTTTGCAGATATGATACTGACCCAAAGAACATACTTTTAGTGACCTAGTTCTTCAACTTGATCTCCATATAGCAATATATCTAGAACTTCAAAAAATAAAAATAGGAATTAACTACTACCACTTGGGGACCAATATTTCAGTACATGATTCTTTGTTAGGTAAATTTCCTATCTAGCCTTTAGAATTCTACTCGTTATTTCCATCTTACAACTCAAAATATGTTCATTTCATCTTCAGTAATACCCAAAGTCTTAAAAGTTCCAAAAAATTTTGAAATTTCAATTCAAGTCTCCTCTGAGACACAGTACAGATGTTTAACTCTGAGACCACATATTTTTTAAAAAGCATATTTTCAAAGTACAGTTTTAGAAAGTAAATAGTCCCATGTTGTAATAGGAGCGGCTGGCTATGTTCCGCCACCTGGCCGCCCGCACGGCTAGCTTTATACCCGAAATAATTACACGGAAACTGTATTCTTTTAAACACTGTTTGGCCCATTAGCTCTAGCCTCCTATTGGCTAGCTCTTACATATTAATCTAACCCATTTCTAATAATCTGTGTAGCCCATGAGCTGGCTTACCAGGAAAGATCTTAACCTGCATCTGCCTGGAGTGGGAGAATCATGGCGACTCCCTGACTCAGCTTCTTTCTCCCAGCATTCTGTTCTGTTTACTCTGCCTATCTAAATTTTAACAAATCAGGGCCAAGGCAGTTTATTTAACCAATGACCTTCCTCCATCATTTCCCCTTTTTCTGTTTAAACAAAAAGGAAGGAAGGCTTTAACTATAACATAGCAAAATTACATATAACAAAACAGTTATCAAGTAAGAATTACAATATTTATATCTATTTTATCTTTATCATAACTAAGGAAAACTATAACTATCTATTCTTCAACTCCATCAAAGACTCCAGAAGGATATAATATTACCTAAGCAAACAAGAAATCCAAAACTCTAGAAATGACAGAGACATCTCGCTTCCTGTACAGTCACCCAAAGTTCCTCTGTACCGTTGGGGCATCCATCTTCGGCCTACAGGCCTATAGTATCCAGCAGACATTTCCATGAAGCAGGAAATTTCAAAGACAGTTCAGTCACTATCTGCTGTGTCCTGCAGAATATCTCGCAGACTCTTTCATGAGTCAGGAACCCAGGAAGACCATCTCACCTTTAGGCAAGTTCAGCAGTCCTCTCTCTGTGGGTTCTTTGTGTCCAGTTTATGCATCAGTCCAGGCAAGAGCAGTTTCTTGCACAAATGGCTATCAAACTCCATAACAAGCCTCTTCGATGCCCATCTTCCTCTTGAAGTAGATTGGTGCTGCCAGGAGCAGACGTGTCTCATTGTCATGAAAAGCCCTAAGTTATTAAAACATTTAAAATGCCATATTCTGCAGTCTTTGAAAGATATGAAGAATGCCTATCTAACTGAAATATATCTCTATATATCTAGAAAATCTAACTAGCATGACTACAAGCTTTACTATCATCGATGATCATCCATTAGCAACCTATATTTTCTAATTATACATTACATTTTAAATGACTACACAATTACAATACCTTAATCAAGATCAGAAATACATGTACATATAGCAATATTGACCTTAAAATCCATACCAATGCAAATTATTCATATCTATATCATATCCCCCTTTAAATGTAAAAGAACATTTATAAACAATATTTGGGAATATGGGCACAGTTATTTCTCTCCAAACTGCTTCCTGCTGAATGGGGGCGCTGTTAATCATATCTTTCATGGGGTAACCTGTGTGCCAGGTTCATCTCAGTTGGCAGGTGAGTGAAGTAATTTTTTGAGGGTGTTGACAGCAACCTTTCAGGAGGACGTGGTCTATCATACCATACGAGGATAGATGCAATCCACAGGGTCACATCCTCTGTGAAAACAAAAGAAGAAATTCCTTTCCAAAGCATCATAACCTTAGATCCAAATTCTGAAGTCAAGATACCTTTAGAACATATGTGCAGGTTCAGCTTAGCAGCCCATATAATGAAATGTCTCTCTGTACTTAGCTCCTTCACAGTCAAAAATTTTAACGAAAACACAATAATACAAGGAATCCAGACTCTCTATGAATTTTCCATTTTTACATGGATTATTTTTCTTTATTTCTCTTAATCTATAACTATCTGTACTCTGTCTCTTTAAAGACTTTACCCCCTTTTTTAAGGGCATTAACTTTATTCTTTCTCTCTATATATATTTTTTTTTCTCTCTCAAGCCTATGTACACTCATCCAACATTGTGATCCATTTAGTGGTCTGTCTGAATCTGTTTTATTGTGAATCTGTAATTTTTTTACTATCCAGGAGCATTTCTTAACATGTTAAGCACGTCTTAAAAACTTAAGTTGCACCATGTAGGGGTAATACAGTACCGCCTGTGTCTTACTCAGCCTAAACCTTAACTGCACTGCTATTATGGTAATTGCGGTAGTTCCTGCCTGAGACCAGCACAGTTCAGCATGGTGGAGCTGAGCCACTCCTGCCTCAGAGCCATTTGGTGCCCCTGAGCCACACACAGTTCCAGGCACACAGCAAGTCCACACTGGAGCTGCACTCAGCAGTATAATTCTGAGACTGAGCGTGCGGCACAGAAACTCTTTTCATCCAAGTTACAGCCAAATCTGACACGCAGAGCACCATGCAGTCTGAAAACACGTCTCTGTATGGCAGCAGGAATCTGCCATGCTCTTCTGCCTGCCTAAGCCTGATTCTGCAGTCTGCCCAGGTGCAGGCGGGGAGCTCTGAGCCATCAGCACGGTCTCAGAGCACTCTCCTTTCGATCCCAAGTGAGAACAGAAACATCCAGTCCCATAAAAGCCATTGAAATGCTTTTAAAGCCAGAGTTTGCACTGGCGGCACAGTCCCAGGAAGCTGCGTTTTAAAATGTCGCAGCTTTTTTTTTCTGCTGCTGTTGCTGAATCAGGAAATCTCTCTAAGGCACGCCACCAACAAACAGCAAAAATCTGTGTTAAACTCTCTCTCCCTTATTTTTAAGCCTTCTCAGGTTTTTAAGTGGATTTAGCCCATCACTTCGGGTGCCACTCTGTTGTAATAGTGGCGGCTGGCTACGTTCTGCCACCCGGCCGCCCGCACGGCTAGCTTTATACCCGAAATAATTACACAGAAACTGTATTCTTTTAAACACTGTTGGCCCATTAGCTCTAGCCTCCTATAGGCTAGCTCTTACGTATTAATCTAACCCATTTCTAATAATCTGTGTAGCCCATGAACTGGCTTACCAGGAAAGATCTTAACCTGCATCTGCCTGGAGTGGGAGAATCATGGCAACTCCCTGATTCAGCTTCTTTCTCCCAGCATTCTGTTCTGTTTACTCTGCCTATCTAAATTTTAACCTATCAGGGCCAAGGCAGTTTCTTTATTTAACCAATGACCTTCCTCCATCAGTCCCAATCCAAAATAGAGTAATGATTTCATAGATATGAACAGTGAGACTAAATCAAGACTGAAATCCAGCATTTCAACATTCATTCTTATATTCCCATGTCTATTGTATGAAGCATGTGACAGCGTGATGTGAACTCCTAAGGTTTTGGGCAGTTTAGCTGCTTCTTGTGACTATGCTGATTGAAGCCCTAATGACCTCCCTTGTTCTGGCTCTGATCACTATTTGTAATGTTTCTCAGCAGTCATTTAATATTCCCATAATCCCCAATTTACTTGAGTCCTCAGGATGTTCTGGCTCACCTTTACAATACAACACATTGATGTAGGTGGGCCTTCTTTCTATGTGTTTCTTTCATTGGTTAATTAATAAAGAAACTGCTTGGCCTGATAGGTCAGAACATAGGTGGGTGGAGTAGACAGAACAGAATGCTGGGAAGAAGGGAAGTGAGTCAGATGCCATAGGTTTTCTCTCCAAGATTGACACAGGTTAGAATCTTCCCAGTAAGCCACCACTTCATGATGCTACACAGATTATTAGAAATGGGTTAAGCAAGATATGAGAGTTAGCCAGTAAGAGGCTGGAGCTAATGGGAAAGGCAGTGTTTAAATGAATACAATTTGTGTGTTGATATTTCTGGTGTAAAGCTAGTCGTGCGGGAGCCAGGCAGGATGAAAAGTAGGCCTGCCCACCACTTTTTCTACAATTGGTGCTCCAATGTGATGGACTAAATCCACTTAAAAACCTGAGAGGGCTTTTAAAAAGGGAGAGAGAATTTAACACAGCTTTTTGCTGTTTGCTAGGATGTGCCATAGAGAGATTTCCTGTTTCAGGAATAGCGGCAGAAAAAAAGCTGCATCATTTTAAAACGTGGCTTCCTGGGGCTGTGTCGCCAGTGCAAACTCTGGTTTAAAGCATTTCAATGGCTTTTATGGGACTGGATATTTGTGTTCCTGCTTGGGATATCAGAAAGAAAGTACTCTGAGACCATGCCAATGGCTCAGTGCTCCCCGCCTGCACCTGAGCAGACGGCAGGATCAAGCTCAGGCAGGTGGGAGAACATGGTGGATTTCTGCCGCCATACAGAGAGATGTTTCCAGGTTGCACAGAACTCTGCCTGTCAGATACAGCTGTAACTTGGAAGAAAAGAGTTTCTGTGCTGCACGCTCAGTCTCAGAGTTAAACTGCTGAGTGCGGTTCCTACCTGGTGACCCCAGAGCTAATAGAAAATGGTACATCATCCATTTTGAAATTGGAGAGAGGTGGAGCCAACATCCATAGCAGCCCACTGCTCTGCAGCTCAGAGGCGCAACTGATTCAGTCACAAGTGGCTCTGCAATATTGGACTGGTACCTGCTTTTGACCTAGGAATGTCACAGCTTAGAAAACAAACTATGCAATAGGACAGGTTCAGACATAAAAGATTTCTAAATGGGTCATAGTGTTGACATACATAGGCTTGGGAGAGAAAAGAAAAAGAATATAGAGATTAAGGTTAATGACTTAAAAAAAGAGTAAAGTCTTTAAAGAGACAGAGTACAGAGAGTTATAGATGAAAAGAAATGAAGAAAAATAAGCCACGTAAAAATGGAAAATTCACAGAATTTGGATTTTGTATAATGTATTTTTATGACCTTTTTACTTTGAAGGAGCTAAATACAGAGAGACATTTCATTAAATGGGTTGCTAAGCTGAACCTGCATATATGTTCTTGACTTCAGAATTTGGATCTAAGGATATCATGCTTTGGAAAAGAGTTTCTTCTTTTGTTTTCACAGAGGATGAGACCCTGTGGATTGCTTCTATCCCAATATGGTATGATAAACCACGCCTTCCTGAAAGGTTGCTGTGAACACCCTCAAAAAATTACTTTGCTCAACTGGTGACTGACATGATCCTGACACACAGGTTACACCATGAAAGATCTGATTAACAGCGTCCCCATTCAGCATGAAACAGTTTGGAGAGAAAAACTGTGCCCATATTCCCAAATATTGTTTATAAATGTTCTTTTGCATTTAAAGGGGGATATGATATAGATATGGATAATTTGCATTGGTATAGATTATAAGGTCAATTTTGTTATATGTATATGTATTTCTGATATTGATTAAGGTATTGTGATTTTGTAGTTTATTTTAAAAATGTAATATATAATTAGGAAATATAGGTTGTTAATGGATAATCATCAATAATAGTCAAGTTTATAGTCATGTTAGTTGGATTTTCTGAATATATAGAGATATATTTTGGTAAGATAGGCATTCTTCATATATTTCAAAGACTACAGAATATGGCATTTAATGTTTTAATAACTTAGGATGTTTCATGACAATGAGACATGTTTGCTCCTGGCAGCACCAATCTACTTCAAGGGGAAGATGGGCATTGAAGAGGCTCCTTATAGAGTTGCTTACCCATTTGGACAAGAAACTGCCCTTGCCTGGACTGATCCATAAACTGGACACAAAGAACCCACAGAGAGAGGACACTGAACTTTACTAAAGGTGAGATGGTCTTTCAGGGTTCCTGCTTCATAAAAGAATTTGCGAGACATTCTGCAGGACACAGCAGATAGTGACTGAACTGTCTTTGAAATTTCCTGCTTCATGAAAATGTCTGCTGCATACTATGGGGATATAGGCTGATGATGGATGCCCCAATGGTACAAAATACTTTGGGTGACTGTCCAGACAGTGAGATGTCTCTGTCATTTCTAGAGTTTTGGAGGTTGCTTACTTCTTGATTACTTAGGTAATATTATATCCTTCTGGATTCTTTGATGGACTTGAAGAATGGATAGTCATAGTTTTAGTTTTACTTAGTTATTATAAAAGATAAAATAGATCTAAATATTGTAACTGTAATTCTTGTGTGATAACTCTTTTATTATATGTAATTTTACTATTGTAAAATGAAAGCCTTTCTTTTTTTTAAACAGAAAAAGGAGAAATTAAGTAGGTGGGCCTTCTTTCTATGTGTTTCTTTCATTGGTTAATTAATAAAGAAACTGCTTGGCCTGATAGGTCAGAACATAGGTGGGTGGAGTAGACGGAACAGAATGCTGGGAAGAAGGGAAGTGAGTCAGACGCCATAGCTCCTCTCTCCAAGATGGACGCAGGTTAGAATTTTCCCAGTAAGTCACCACTTCATGATGCTACACAGATTATTAGAAATGGGTTAAGCAAGATATGAGAGTTAGCCAGTAAGAGCTAGAGCTAATGGGAAAGGCAGTGTTTAAATGAATACAATTTGTGTGTTGTTATTTCGCGTGTAAAGCTAGTCATGCGGGAGCTGGGCAGGACAAAAAGCAGGCCTGCCCGCAACTCCGTCTACAACACATTACCTTTTTAGGGGCAGCCTTCAGAAATACTGATCATTATGTGCATTTCCAGGAATCATAAGACTAGCTTTGAAACATGAATGAAAGCCTTTTTGATAATGTATAACTTGACTCTGTGTACCTGTAAAACTAATAACATTTATATGATACCAATATCTGCAAGTAGTATAAGCAGTAGTGCAGATACTTCATAACATGGATTCAGTTATCTCTTAGTGGCAGTATATAAGCCTGGACAGTCTGTGGAACCACTGACAGTGGGACCAGGATTTATACCTAGTATATAAACTGGCTTCTTGGAGCATATTCTTTTTGGAGGGATACCTTGTTTAGTCTAGATATAGAGATAAGGCTTTGGTTCTGCCTCAAAGTCATGTGTCAGACTTTGTTGATTCTCCATCTAGAAATGCACCGTTTCTGTAGAGAGGATAGGGGTTTGAGTGGGGGTAAAGAAGGAGCTAGAGAAGGGGTGGGAATGGAAATAGAAATAGCTATTTAAAATGAGAAAATGTTGTTTTAAAAATAGAATAAAAGAAACATTTCTTTAGGGTGCCAGCATTTGCAGTATTCCCTGCTTTGCAAGGTAAAGTCTTTATAATGAGATTTTTCTATTACTTGTTTGAACCTTATGTGAATGATGTCCAGAAAATTCATCAGTAGACACAGTATTTGCAAGAGAATCCCAATAGAAATGTATTTGTCATCTTTAATGTACAAAACAGACAGTTATCAGCTTTAATCTTCTTAATCATTTATAAATTAGCATAGTTAGCATTTGTAAATTCATCATTTCTTTACAAAAATGAATTTAATAACTTAAGGAAGAATTTTTGATTTGATATCTTCTGGACATGATATGGTAGAAGAAAAACACAGCATCTTCGATTGCCTGTATAAGGTAAGACAATAATAGATTCCAGCTTGGAGGCATAGGAATTCCCAAGCGTACCTTCTTTCCTGAGTAACAATTGGCATTTGATGGACAGTAGGGCCAATAGTTGCTTTTTTAGGAGTATAGACACAGGTAGGGTTTCATTGTATATCTAAATAATTTATAAAGTAATGACATCAAGAGGTGAAGAAAATATGATAGGGAATTTTGCAGGGTGTGAGGGATGAATAAAATGTGTATACATATATATGTATATATATATATATATTCAAAGAATAAATAAAAACTATAAAATTTGTTTCATGACAGAATTGTATTAGAGTAGATTAATAAAGCAAAGTAATAGATTATATTACAAAATCATGACAGACCTCTATAAACACTTTCCTTATATCTTCCAGTTATAAATGCATACTCTATACTTTCTCCCAGTGGTCTCATTCTTGTTTTCTAATTGCTCCATTTTTTATATCATTTGTCTCCTAGATTCTGCATATACGATTATAAACATGATGTTTTTTTTAAATCTGATATATGTGTCCAAATATGCAACTCAAGGTTGTTTTCTTCAAAAAACATGATCTCATTTTTGTTATAGCTATATCTTACTCATATTATTACAAATCTAATTTTATTTATCCTTTAGTTATTGCTGGGCATCTTGAATGATTGCATGATTCAGATATGGGACAGTGTCATAATAAACATTTTTATGTTGGAATCTCTATGATCATATGTTACCCTTGATTACTTGGAGTATATACCCAGAAAGGACATTCCTAGAATATAAGAAAATTTAAATTTTCTGACTTTATATATTCAGGTTAATATTTTTTTTGTTCTTCTTTGTGTATGTCACATAATCTTACTAAGTAACACATACTAGCTTAGAAATTTGTCGGTCATTCATGTTCTCTGAAAATGTGTGACTATCTTCCTTCTATGTGCAGATTTCTGGGATTACTGGTAAATCTATACACACAAATTTTAACACACTGAGTGATAAAATTGTTTCAATAATGAAATATTATGTATTTTTTGAAAATTTTTCATTAAATTTACCACCAAAATTCCACATTTTTTCAAATTAATTTAATCTCTTCAATCATCCTTTTCTAATACTAGTCAAACATGTTCAAAAATGTTATTTGCCATCATAAAGCAACTATAGTTATTTTCTAATATGCAATAAATTTGCCAAGATATGCTAGAAAATTAAATATAAGTCGATTTTCTTTTTCTATTCTTGCTTCAGGAAGTTATTTACTAATTCTTATTCATTTACCTTTCATATCATAAGTCTGTAAGGTTAAGATTTGCATTATTCTGGATTTTTGTTTGACTTGCAAACCACCAGTAAATGTTTTAAACCTTAAAGCAGTGACTAATATTTTAAAATTATTTTCTTGAAAGACTGGATCTGATATTATTCAGCCTAAAGGTCACATGCTTAAAATAAACCAAAGAGAAGCTCTGTTCACAAACCTAATTTTTCTAAATTTCCAATTTTTAAGGTTTCCATAATACTGAGAAACACTTTGCTGTCATTTTCCCACAGAGCTATACCCTACAAGTTTTTTCTGCAATACTCAACAATAATAATTATTTCCAATAACACACACTGTTCCATATTAATATTTGGAGGATTAATATCTGTGAAATTTTGAATTAAGAATTAAAACAGAATTTGTGTTTTTCTTACTAGAATTTAAGTCATTCAAAATTTATTTTTGATTAGTATACCCACATGTAGGATATTCACATTTCTCTATTAAGTGTTATCCATCAGTATTAAACATTTTTATCAGTCCTTGTAATTTTTTTCCATTATGTTCTACTTATATTATCATATTCTGGAAACTAATGAAATATAAATTATCTTCCAAGTTAGTCTGAGTCCTGAGATTTGTAAAATTTTGATTTAGATTTGTATCAGAAATATGCATATGTAATATTGTTGTTCAGTCTAGAAAATCACAGTCTTCCCAATAAAGATTAGCTTGAGCCCCTCAAATAAATTGTAAATTAACATCTAAAAGTTCTATAAAACAAATTTCTAGAATTAGAGCATCTCATGTTTTCAGCATTTTGATAACCACTTCTTCTTTTTAAGTATATCAGTATATTTACCAACTACACTATATGTTTAAATAATAGAAGTAAAATTATTAACTATTTAAATTAATTATTTAAACTGGATCACACAGTAAATTCAGATATATTTATTAAAATTATGCTAGTTTATGAAATAGATTTTAACATCTGTGCCTCTAATGTATTTTATCATTAATGATCTAGTAGTGCTGGTATTGATTTTTAATATATTTAGGTAATGCAGTAGTCTATTACAATGTTATTATTTACAATGATCATATAATACTTAGATTGAATTTATTCATTCATTGATTTTTACTTGTTTACTGTTTTGTTTTTAGCATGAAATAAAAGCAGTAATATATAGCTCCGTTGATACTAGCTGAAAAAGTCATTATTGCATTTATTAGGCATTATTTGTGTATTAGTTTGTTGTTTCCCTTGTATTATTTGCACATTTTATTTGTAATTAAAAAGTATTAATATCTTTCTAGAATAGTATTTGTTTGATTGTTTCTTTTTGTTTTTTGAGACAGGGTTGATCTTTGTACCCTTAACTGCCCTAGAACTCTCTCTGTAGACAATATTGGCCTCAAACTCAAAAAGATCTGCATGAATTTGTTTCCCGAGTGATAGGCTTAAAGTCATGAACCTCCTCAGCCAGGCTCTACAATACTTCCTTAAGAAGAGAAATTTTTCAATAACTCATTACAGAATAGCCAAATAGTTATCACATTAGCTTGGTACTGTTATTTTACTTTCCCAATCAGTATAATTCCAATAATCATTTAAAATTCTATTATATTAAAATATATCTACCCTTTAAGCAACACTCAAATATGCTTTACAATATTATTGTCTTCATCAAAATGATATCTTCAACTTTAATTTCTCATATATTTGAGCTTATGTATTATTTAAACTTTAAATACTTCTAAGAGGCAAAAAAGAAAAGAAAATATAACATGATCCAGTATTTAAAATTACCTTAAAATGCTTATATTATGCTATCCCATTGGTTTTTTTTTCCCACTAGGCAATTTCTTTCTGAACTGAAAACTCATAAGTGGCAGAATTTTACTGATCTGCAGAAACCATTTCAAGTAGTCTTTATCAAATTTTCAACACTGTGTTACCATCTTCTTTTATGTGACTTTTTAAAAAGAATTATGCACGTACTGGCTTTATGGGAGCCTAGGCAGTTTGGATGCTTACCTTACTAGACCTGGATGGAGGTGGGTGGTCCTTGGACTTCCCACAGGGCAGGGAACCCTGATTGCTCTTCGGGCTGACGAGGGAGGGGGACTTGACTGGGGGAGGGAAATGGGAGGCAGTGGCCGGGAGGAGGCAGAAATCTTTAATAAATAAATAAAAAAAGAATTATGTTCAAATATCCAACTGTGACCAATATATTTGAGATCTTTTCCAACTCTAAGTAAGTATGACTGTGTCTATTTTATCAGAAACACACAGAAGAAAGAGGGGAATATGGGGGGGAGATGTGGGGAAAGGGAAGAAGAGAAAGAAAAAAGATAGAGAAAGGTTTGATTTTGTAGTCTAAACTATGTAATAGAGACATTTTAATTTTAACTATTTTAATAGTAGAAGTAGTATAAAATCTTAGCAAATTTTATGCAAAGAAGAAAATACTATCATATATTTCAGATTCTCAAATTTACTGTGATCATACTATGGCTATAGATTGATATGAGAACAATATTTTTGTCCATTTTATAATTGATATAATTTCCATTGTAAGTGAACTGGAATCTGATTCTCTCTTAGAATTACAGAAACTATTAGCAGAGAGCTATAGTTTATAGTCAGTCATAAGAACCATAGGTAAAACAAATCTATAATATAGTTATGTTAGACCAAGGTTTCAAATAAATTATGAGAAATAATCAACATTTTTTAAGCATATACTATGTTTTTATTTATATTTTTATTGTAAAGGGAGAATCAAGTTGAAAGACATTTTTTAGGTAGTATGTCACTCTTGGAATTTACATACAGAATCAGTTGGTTCTGTTTCTTGGAAATATACACAGAAGGGAAGGAATCATTACTTTAAGAATCTGCCACAATACATTATCTGTATCAGCAGACATATGATCAATTTACTCATTTTCACATTTCAGTAGCATAAATAACTATCAAAACATCATCAGTGTCTCGTAATACAAAGACTCTACTCAAAGACTCCCTCCCTCCTTGTCCCAGTCACAATTTACCATCCCTGCCACTCTAGGAGTTGATTTCACTGCTGCTATTGCCTATATATACCACCAACGTTCAGTGAATTTCTAGAAGCCTTGCTTTTCAGGCTTAAACATCTGACAGGTGAAAGCTGAAAAGGACTTTGCAAATCTATCCTCAATTTCATTTTACATCACAAACTTCTCTAAGAATCTGGCCTTTCACCTGAAAAAAATTGCTTTTCCAAAGATCCAACCATTACAAAGGCCAGTGGAGCAATTCTTTTTATTCCAATTTTGCAGTCTTGTTCAAGTAGGGTACTTCATAGACCCACAAAGTCCACCAAACAGAAATTTACTGTGTGGGCCAGGGGGCCTCAACAGGGCAGAAATCCTTCAGGTAAATGCTCTTTAAGATGGAAGAACTGGTGCAGTGGGCAGAATAACAAATACTCAGAGGCCTAACTAGTAGTCTGTTCTCTATGTTAGCATTGAAAGAGCTTCTAAGTGAGGATTTTTTTAAATTGTTTTAAAAGGAAACAGAAACACCTAAAGAGAATATATTTAAAAATACTGGAAATGAGGAAGAGGACAAGAACTGTTGATAAGAGCTTCAACATAAAAATAAAAACTAAAAAAGCAGAAAAATAAAAATTTTCAATGGTGTTGAGGGTTCTAACAATGAACTGATAAGAAAAAGAAGACAAACATTGTTGTTGTTCTTTATTTCTGGCCTACCACACATGGCTGAACTGATCTTAATTCACTTTCTCCCATTACTGGGATCTTCAAGTTTTGACTCTGAGAGTCTGAGCTCTGATGGAAAGCAGAGGTGATGATGTCCTTGAGGTTAGTGTAGACACTGTTGTCCTTAGAGGGTTAGTTGGCCTCTACTTGGGCATTTTCCTTGCCTCCTGTTCAGGGATAAATGAGTACTTGTATTTTGTTTTATTTGCAACTTCTATGGGGGAGGAAGGGTTGTGATTTATCCACAAAGAGCAATATCATCTCTTTTTTTCCTCTTTTTGCTTCAGGCAAGCATTCTGCCACTTGCAGTCATCAATGTCATGTGTGTTTTCTTTTTCTCAAATAAACAGCTTACACTGTGTTGCTTTGTATATGATTTGGGCTTTTCATGCATTCTCTTGTTGGAGTGATGGAACTGTGCCACACAATCTGTGGAAGTCATCTTTTATATAGTTCCTTTGTTTTCCTTATGGTGAGATTGCTGGTCAGTGTTCTCCACATAGATTTCAATGATGTCATAGTTTTGCTCATTTCCTAAGGCCCAGGGAGGACCCTGCAATGGGCCTGGTGGGGTGGAGGAGAGGGAAGTCATCTACAAATACCATCTGACTATTTTTACATGTGGGAGTAAATGTTTGCACACACACAAACATACAAATACACACTCACATAAATATTGAATAAAAATCAATACTTTTAACATAAACTTGGGCCAAATAATATTTTTTTTATTGATTAAGGTAAGTATTCCCAGAAAATTTGTTGTAGGAGAGGTTTATTATAAATATAATGTTTTAGTTTAGGTTCTTTAAATGTGCTTGCATTTATAGTGAATATATGATAGGTATATATAAACTTTATCATATAAAATTTAGAAATACCTATATTTTTGTTTTAATTTTCAAATATTAAAGTGTTTATATTTTATTATTACAGAATGCAGATATAAACAGGAAGAAGAATTTTCAGGTGTATTATATTGCACATACTTACAACATTGAAATTTTAAAGACTGCAAAATTTTGTGGAACGTTGTGGCATCTTACTGCTATTGTTTTTGTGGTAGTGAGATTACTCAGTTAAAGATAAATGATTCATTTTATGTGAATTTAAATGTAACATCCAATTTTGGTTAGACATTTACTGATAATATTATACACACTAACAAACATAATTTTCTTATATTAATATGATGCACTATTGAAAACACAATCTCATGAAAAATAAAATATGGTAGTTGTTATACAAGAGACTAGTTAATTATAAGTTAAAGTAAAGATGCAGTTTTGCTAAAATAGTTTAACACTAAAGAACCTGAAATTTAACTCACATTTCATTTCCAACATTTTTACAAGTGTCTTTTAATGATTTTAACAAATGGAAATCTTTACTTTGAATTTGAATTCTAGCAATATGACTAATTCTCATATCTTTCAAAATGTATACAAAAAATCAAAACATTATAAATGACAACAAAACAAACAATATAATATTTCTTATTTAGCATTAAAATTTTGGTAGATCTTTCAGTGTATTCATGTACAATAAAATCATTTTCATTTAGTCTGTTGTCAGTGCTCATCCATTCTGGGTCCCTAATCTTATAGTAGGCACCTTCTGAGAATTGATGTGAATAAAACTGCTATTTGTGTTAGTGGAATTACTGGTGGTGGAACAGTCTCTAGAGTGCTGATTAGGATAATATGAAATATAAACCACATGTGGTATTATATTAATTGACATTTTTGATAAGACACTATAATACTTATCATCACAATAATTATCAGGAGGTGGAATAAATGACTCCATGGTTAATAACACCTTCTGCTCCTTCAGAAAACCTATATTTACTTCTAAGAATCTACATGGTGGCTCCCAATGTAACTCCAGTTTCATGGAACCTGATGACATCATAAGTGTTCCACTTACATCAGACCTGCATGTGCACACATGAAAGAAAATAAAGCTTACATAAATTCTATTATCCCACATATTCCTTCATTTTTCCTCTTATATTTATTAATAACTCATGAAGTTTATGTGGTAGTGAATTTCTACAAAATGCATTGCTGGGGAAATATGTATTTGTCTATAGGGTAAGGAAAACTTAAAATTTGTATTTTCATTGTGGTCCAGTACTATGTTCTGCCAACTTCCTATAAAATTAACACATCTGGGAATGTTAGGAGAAGAATGGAGGCAATTGCATTAAGATGACTCTCTTCTTTCAGTCATATTTATGTGAAAAATAGTTGGCAAGATCAATCTCAGTTTCATGTGATTTCAAATGAATAATAGTGCGATATTGATATGAAATCTCTAGAATCTAATTGAATGAGCTGCACTGTGATTGGTTAATATTTCAAACATAAGAGCTTTCTATGCATTGATTTCTGCACATTTCTTGCAATAATTTATTTAATTTGCTTGATTGATTGACTTTTTGAATAGTAGGACACAATTATTTGAATGAAGTACCTACATCAACAAGTCAATATAGAGTTGTGTTCCTGCATTAAGTACCATTTTAGAAAATATGATTGAATTTTCATAGAAAGGCGAGGTCCCCAGTTAGTTCCTTGGGCAGCTGAGGATAGGGAACCTGAAATGACCCTATTCTATAGCAATGCTGACGAATATCTTGCATATCACCATAGAACCTTCATCTGGTGATGGATGGAGATAGTGACAGAGACCCACACTGGAGCACCGGACTGAGCTCCCAAGTTCCCAATGAGGAGCAGAAGGAGGGAGAACATGAGCAAGGAAGTCAGGACCACTAGGGGTGCACCCAACCACTGAGACAGTGGGGCTGATCTATTGGGAGCTCACCAAGGCCAGCTGGACTGTGACTGAAAAAGCATGGGATAAAACCGGACTCTCTGAACATGGCGAACAATGAGGGCTGATGAGAAGCCAAGGACAATGGCCCTGGGTTTTGATCCTACTTCAAGTTCTGACTTTGTGGGAGCCTAGCCAGTTTGGATGTTCACCTTCCTAGACATGGACGGAGGGGGGAGGACCTTGGGCTTTCCACAGGGCATGGAACCCTGACTGCTCTTTGGACTGGAGAGGGAGGGGGAGAGGAGTGGGGGGAGGGGGAGGATGGTGGGAGGAGGGGGAGGGAAATGGGAGGCTGGGAGGAGGCGGAAACTTTTTTTTCTTTTTCTCAATAAAAAATTTTAAAAAAAGAAATTAATTGATGGATTTGATATATTTCTTTGCTGTTTGGATTAAACATAGAAATAAGGAAAAAGGGGGGCATAAGTTTACTTTGGCTTATTATAAAAATATTCTCAATTTTATTTTTAAATTCTAATAGCTATTACATGTGATATCAGGTGCCTTCAAAAAGTGTCATACCAAAATAATGGACTTCAATGTATCGTATTTTGTATCAAATAAGTCCCAAATAGCACAGGTTACTCTGAACGAAGGAAAAAATTGGATACCATTTATTCAAATACTCTAGAATAATACTAAATACTTACAAACTATATAAATAACATGTAATTTGTCTAAAAAGGTTATTCTGAAGAAAACAAGTAACAGTACTTTTAAAATTATTTGTTTTTGTTATAAATTATAATGTCATAACTCAAGTGAAAGCTATACATTTACTATGATAAAACAACTGTTGAAAGAAATAATTTTCAAGTTCAAAGTTTCTAGAAGAAGTCAGCAGGCTTTAAATTTTATGGGAAACTTCCAATAGAATTCTTTTATGTAGAAATCATCTCAGTTTTTCTGCTTACAGCAACCAAAAGATTTTGTGAGGAATGCTTGCTTTATGCAGTTTAATTTCAAATACTAGAAAATATTAATCATATTTGAAAACTTTATGGAACAATAAGCAACACTTAAACTAGTGATTTACTAGAGAACTGTGTAACAGAACTTTGCAAGGAAAGTATAGAAAATTAATCATTGTAACCAGAGATGCAAGATGTATTGGAGGGTTCTGATCTCTCATCTGGTTCCCAAATGATTTTATGGTTATTTCTTCAGAGGGAAATATGTTAGAGTAGCATTAAAAGGTGCATAGAATATGTTATAGTAGCATTAAAAGATGCATAGAAAAACTACTTCTCAGGAAAAAAAATGCCTGTTCTTGGTGAAAAACTATCATTCTAGTTGGTCTATATTCCTACCTTGTAGTGTAGTCTTTTACAGAGCACAGCCATGATGGTTCATATGTATGCTTGCTCAAAGAAATAAACTAAACTTGTTTTCCTTTCTATCTATGCTCTATACATTTTGTCTAACACTTTGGAATTCCTTATTATTTTCCTAAATCCTCCCTTTCTTCTATATGACTGCTTATCTACCATATGTCTGACTTCTTTGCCAAACTAAATGCCATGGGATTTTTTCTTATTCTATTCTCCTCTGCTATCAATCTGCTGAGATTAACAGCTTGCATGTCCTGAGGTATTTTTTATCTTAAACATTAATAAAATTTTCCTGGAGCTTAAAAATCATTAATTATAATAGCATTACACAAACAAAATAGATCCTTTTATTACCTTTTAATTTTTAGGAAATTGTCTACTAGGTATTACTATGTCATATCGAGTCTATATGCATGTGGTTATGTGTTTTTGAGTACAGGTGCCCACAGAGTCCAGAACTGACAGATGAACTGAGATCTGGAGTAAGCTACAGTTGGCGGTGAATCACATGAATGTTGTGAAATGTACTAGGGCTCTCTGCAAAGGCAGTATATGAGTTAATTGGTGTGCCATCTGTCCTTTCCCAGACTTTTTTCAGATGGTTGTTTCTCAAAAACATTTTGTAAGTTATATTAAGTAGGCTTTTATTTAAGTATTAAATGTAACATATTTTTCATAAACATAAACAGGGAAATATTTTGTAGGTATTTTCATAATGTAAATAAATGAATATTATTACAAATAAAAATTAGTTTATTTTACAACAGTAGGATAAGACACTAAGGAAGCGAGATTTGGTAGAATGATAAGTACGGATGTTTGAGATAGCTTTATGAAAACCTATTTTATACCTTCATATAAATATAAAGGTACTAAGTGATTTATGGACAATAGGAAACCTTCACACTTAAACATCATACATGCATGTGTATCCCCATGCAGATGTGTGTGTGTGTGTGTGTGTATCTACTTGCACAAAGGAATTTAACTGGAATTACCCTGTACATACATGGGATTGTGCTCACCCTCAGAGCCAAAGGTTGACAATTATAAATTGACGTCCTGCAAAGCTGTCTATTTGCATCCAGGAGAGTTTCCCCCCTATTACCCTTTTCCCCATAGTGTCTGTGACAGATGAGTGAGCTGACCCTCCCCCTTACATGCTGCAGCACTCAGGAAAGCAAGCACTACCCCTTGCCTTTGCAGCACAGTAGAGCTGAGCTAAACCTGTTGAAGAGGTGCAGGTGAGATAGTCTTGAGACTGAGAGAGAGTGGTAGCTGGCCACAATCCCTCATCTGACATGTGTTGGTGAGAGTCAGAGAAAGATGTATTCCCTTCTTGATATTACCACCTGTGGTGGGCTAGGGAACTGAGCCTCCCTCTTACCAGCTGCAGCACTCAAGAAAAAAAGCCCTATATCTTGCCTAGTCAGCACAACATTAGAGCTGACCCAATTACTTTAGTAAGCTCTGTAATTTTTATTATTATCAAAATCAATATGACAAAAATTCTTTTGGAATTTTTAATATTGAAAAGTTTGTTAAAAGGATATTTTCTTTATTCTGAACAAGAAAGAAACACAAATTTGTAAAAATAATAGAAAATATTTTGGCAATTGTAATTCTACATGTCTTTATTCATTAAAATAAGCAAAAAATAATAACTTATTACTGGTTCCTTATGATCATGAGATAAATGACCCTACCCTGATTACTTTTTGGTATATTTACTAGATAAAAAATTAAGCATCTATAAATAGATTATCATGGTTTTAGCTTAGGTATCATTAATTGAAGCATTATCTTACTTTCAGGTGATATCACACATTTTATTTACTTCTATCAATTCTTTCATTTTTTTTCTCATTTTCAGTTACAGGGACTTAATGTTTAGCTCAAGATTATTTTAAAATTTCTATCTCATGTTTCATTTACTGATTTACATTTTCCTATTTTATATTTATTGAACTAATCTTTAGATTCTATTTTTCTTGTCAAACATATACTTTTGGCCAGTAATTATCAAAGATTTGCATGCATCCAAATTATTGGGGGTCATGTTGAAACATGATTGAAGCTTTTTATTCCAGAACATATAGATGGAGGGTGGGGCAAAAATATTTTGCTATCAAGTTTCCATGAGATATTGCTACTAAAAATCTGTGGCCTGAACATAGATAAATTTTAATTAAGATTTTCTATTTACTGCTGTTTTTGTCTGAGAGGTCCTTGGGGCCCGGCAAGAGGCTCTGCTCCCATGCTGGGGAGAACCTGAATGGAAGAGATGGGTAGGCACCAATGCAAGAATTACTTTAACAACCAGAAAAGCAACATGATAACACCAGAATCCAGAGAACACACAACAGGAAGACTTGAACACCCTAGGCCAGAAGAAGTAGAAGACATCGACTTTAAAAACATAACCTTATGAAAATGATGAAGAATCTTAAACAGGAAATGAAAAACTCCCTTAAAGAAATGGAAGAGAAGCCAAACTAAAGTTAGAAGAAATTAATAAATTCCTCAAAGATACCCAAGAAAACCAAGAAAAAACAATCAAACAGGTAAAGGAAACAGTTCAAGACTTAAAGACCAAAATGGAGGTAATAAAGAAAGCATAAAACAAGGGATGCGTGGATATAGAAAATCTGGGTAAAAGAAAAGGAACTATAGAGACAACTATAATAACAGAATGCAAGAGACAGAAGAAAGAATCTCTGATTCTGAATATGAATATAGAGGAAATAAACTCATTGATCAAAGAAAACAGCAAATACAACAAATTCTTAACACAAAACATCCAGGAAATCTGGGACACCATGAAAAGACCAAACCTAAGAGTAATAGAGGTAGAAGAAGGAGAATAATTCCAGCTCAAAGACACAGAAAACATAATCAACAAAATTATAAAAGAAAACTTTCCCAACCTAAGGAAGGATAATCCTATGAAGGTATAAGAAGCTTACAGAATACCAAATTTGTTTCAAACTAAAATTAATCAGAAGAGATGGAGAAGGACACTTTATACTCATAACAGGAACAATCTATCAAGATAAAGTCTCAATCCTGAATATCTATGCCCCTAATACAAGAGTACCCACATATGTACAAGAAATGTTACTAAAACTTAAATCATACATCAAACCCCACGCACTAATAGTATGCGATTTCAACACTCTTCTCTCACCAATGGACAGTTCAATCAGACAGAAACATAACAGAGAAATAAGGGATATAACAGATGTAATGAATCAAATGGACTTAACAGACATATAGATCATTCCACCCAAACAAGAAGGTATATTTATACCTTCTTCTCAGCATCTGATGAAACCTTGTAGAAAATTGATCACATACTCTGTAACAAAGCAAACATCCACAGATACAAAAAAAAAATTTGGAGTAACCACCTGTGCCCTATCAGATTACCATGGAGTAAAGTTAGAATTTAACAACAATTCCACCCCCAGAAAGCCTACAAATTCATGGAAAATGAACAGTAAACTACTGAACCACCCCTTGGTCAAGGAAGAAATAAAGAAAGAAACAGAAGTCTTCCTTGAATTCAACGAAAATGAAACCACAACTTACCCAAACCTATGGGACACTATGAAAGCAGTGCTAAGAGGAATATTCATAGCACTAAGTGCCCACATGAAGAAAATGGCAAAAGCTCACATTAGAGACTTAACAGCACACCTGAAGGCTCTAGAATAAAAAGAACTAGACTCACCAAGGAGAAGTAAAAGACTGAAAATAAACTGAGGGCTGAAATCAAGAAAATAGAAGCACAGAAAACAGTTCAAAGAATCAATGAAACAGAACTGGTTCATTGAGAAAATCAATAAGAATGTCAAATCCCTATCCAAACTAATCAAAAGGCAGAGAGAGAACATTCAAATTATGAAGATCAGAAATGAAAAGGGGGGCATAACAATGGACAATGACAAAATTCAGAGAATCATCAGATCTTACTAAAAAATTCTGTATGCCCCAAAATTGGAAAATGTAAAAGAAATTGACATTATTAGATAGATACCATGTACCAAATTAAATCAATACCAGGTGAACAATTTAAATAGACCTATAAGTCACGAGGAAATAGAAGCTGTCATCAAAAACCTCCCATTCAAAAAAAAATCCCAGGACCAGTTGGTTTTTGTGCAGAATTCTACCAGATATTCCAAGAATAGCTAACACCTCCTCAAAGTGTTCCACATAATAGAAACAGGGATGTCATTGCCAAACTCTTTTTATGTAGCTACAATCACCCTGATACCAAAACCACACAAAGACTCAACCAAGAAAAAGAATTACAGACCAATCTCACTCATGAACATTGATGCAAAAATTCTCAATAAGATACTGGCAAACTGAAGCCAAGAACACATAAAAAAATCATTCATTATGATCAAGTAGGCTTCATCCCAGAGATTCAGCATTGGTTCAACAGATGAAAAGCTATCTATGCTATCCTTCATATGAATAAACTGAAAGAAAAAATTATCATTTTATTAGATGCTGGAAAAACATTTGACAAAATTCAACACCTCTTTATATTGAAAGTCTTGGAGAGATTAGGGATACAAGGATCATATCTATAATAAAAACAATATACAGCAAGCCGACAGCCAACATCAAATTAAATGAAGAGAAACCCAAATCGATAAAACCAAAATCAGGAACAAGACAAGGCTGTCCACTCCCTCCATATTTCTTCAATATAGTGCTTGAAGGTCTAGCAATAAGACAACATTAGGGATCAAGTGGATTTGAATTGGAAAGGAAGAAGTCGTACTTTCACTATTTGCAAACGATATGATAGTGTACATTAGTGACCCCAAAAACTCTGCCAGAGAATTCCTATAGCTGATAAATACCTTCAGTGATGTGGCAGGATACAAGATCAATTCAAGAAATTCAGTTGCCCTCCTATATAAAAAGGATAAATGTAAGGTTAACCCAACCCATGGGGGCGGGTTTGCCTGGGGCAAGCGTTTTACTTATAAATTGGGCACACAGAAGGCTGCGTGCTCTCTTCTTCCTGTTTGCTGTGCTGCGCGGGAACCTTGGTTTCGTGAGTTTGATTTTTCCATTAAAGTTGTATATATTTATTACAATTTGTCTGCAATAATCCCTAACCGCCACAGATAAAAAAGCTGAGAGGGAAATTAGAAAAACATCACATTTTACGATAGCCACAAATAGCATAAAGTATCTTGGGGTAAAACTAACCAAGGAAGTGAAAGATATATTTGACAAGAACTTTAAAGCTTTGAAGAATGAAATTGAAGAGGATACCAGAAAATGGAAAGATCTCCCTGATCTTGGATTGGTAGGATCAGCATAGTAAAAATGGCAATTCTACCAAAGGCAATCTATAGATTCAATGCAATCCCCATCAAAATCCCAACACAATTCTTCACAGACCTTGAGAAAACAATCATCAACTTTAAATGGAAAAATCAAAAACAAAAACAGGATATTCAAAACAATCCTATACAATAAATGAACTTCTGGAGGCATTACCATCCCTTACTTCAAACTCTATTACAGAGCCACAGTAATGAAAACAGCTTGGTATTGGCATTAAAAACAGGGACATTGACAAATGAACTAGAACTGAAGACCTGGATATTAATCTACAAACCTATAAACCTAAATTTTATTTATCTAAAAATTTTCCATTTCTTTTACAGTTTTTAATTTTGTGGAGTACAGGTTTTTGGAATAAGACCTAATGGTTCTCTAAATTTTATCAGTGTCCATTGTTATGTCCTCCTTTTAATTTCTGGTTTTGTTAAGTTGGATGTTCTCTCTCTGTATTTTGATTAGTTTGAATAAGACTTTGTCAGTCTTGTTGATTTTCTCAAAGAACCAGCTCTTTGTTTCATTGACTCTTTTATTGTTTTCTGTGTTTTTAATTTGTTGATTTCTGCACTCATTTTAATTATTTCCTGCCTTCCAATCCTCCTTGGTAAGTCTGCTGCTTTTTTTTTCTAGAGCTTTCAGGTGTGCTGTTAGGTCGCTAACGTAACATTTTCTTTATGTGGACACAGTGCTGTGAACTCTCCTCTTAGCACTGCTTTCATAGTGTCCCATAGGTTTGAATATGTTGTGCCTTCATTTTCATTGAATTCAATGAAGAATTTAATTTCTCTTTTTATTTCTTCCTTGATCTAGATGTGGTTCAGTATTTTGCTGTTCATTTTCCATGAGTTTGTAGGCTTTCTGGGAATAGTATTGCCGTGGAAATTTTACTTTACTCCATGGTGATCTGATAAGATGCAGTGGGTTACTCCGATTTTTTTGTATCTGTGGATTTTTTTTTTTTACCAAGAATGTGATCAATTTTAGAGTAGTTTTCATGAGGTGCTGAGTAGAAGGTATATTCTTTGTTTGGGTGGAATGTTCCATAGATGGCTATTATGTCCATTTGATTCACTACATCTGTTATTTCTCTTATTTCCCTGTTATGTCTCTGTCTCTTTGAATTGTCCATTGGTGAGAGAGAATTGTCGAAATCTCTACTATTAGTGTGTGGGTTTTGATGTGTGATTTAAGTTTTAGTAAC
Source organism: Neodon shergylaensis (assembly GCA_025134845.1). Classification (NCBI taxonomy): domain Eukaryota; kingdom Metazoa; phylum Chordata; class Mammalia; order Rodentia; family Cricetidae; genus Neodon; species Neodon shergylaensis. The sequence continues at coordinate 863,049 of JABTXL010019933.1, read as the reverse complement.
ATTTCTTGTACATATGTGGGTACTCTTGTATTAGGGGCATAGATATTCAGGATTGAGACTTCATCTTGATGAATTGTTCCTGTTATGAGTATAGAGTGTTTTTCTCCATCTCTTTTGATTGATTTTAGTTTGAAATCAATTTGGTGAGATATTAGGATAGTCATACCCATTTGTTTCTTAGGTCTATTTGATTGGAAAACCTTTTGCAAACCCTTTACTCTGAGTTAGTGTCAGTCTTTGAGGTTGAGGTATGTTTCTTGTAAACAGCAGGATTCTGGATCCTGTTTTCTATCCATTCTCTTAGCCTGTGTGGTTTTTTTAGGTGAATTGATATTAATGACCAGTGGTTGTTAACTCCAGTGATTTTTCAGTAGTAGTATTTGGTGTTTCCCTTCTTTGTGTTAGGCTGGTTGGGGGTTATTAGATGTGTGTTTTATTGTGGGTGTTGTTAGCTTCCTTGGGTTGAGGTTTTCTTTCTAGTATTTTCTGTAAGGCTGGGTTTGTGGATACGTATTGTTTAAATGTGTTTTTGTCATTGTTTATCTTGTTTTCTCCATCAATGGTGAATGAAAGCTTTGCTGCTTATAGTAGTCTTGGCTTGCATCCATGGTCTCTTATTGTCTGCAACACATATATGTAGGACCATTTGCTTTCATAGTTTCCATTGAGAACTCAGGTGTAATTCTGTTAGGTTTACCATTATATGTTACTTGACCTTCCCCTTTGTAGCTCTTAATATTCTTTTTTTATTCTGTGTTTTGTGTTCTGATTATTATATGGCACAAAAATGTTTTTATATAATCGAGTCTATTTGGTGTTCTGTAAGCTTCTTGTACCTCCATGGGGATATCCTTTTTTAGGTTGGGAAAGATTTTTTTTATAATTTTGTTGACTATATTTTCTGTGCCTTTGAGCTAGAGTTTTTCTCCTTCTACCCCTATTATTATTAAGTTTGGTCTTTTCATGGTATCCCAGCTTTCCTGAATGTTTTGGGTTAAGAATTTGTTGGATTTAATGTTTTCGTTGATCAATAAGTCTATTTCCTCTATAGTATCTTCAGCACCTGAGATTTTTTCTTCTATCTCTTGTATTCTGTTGGTTATACTTGTCTCTGCAGTTCCTGTTCTTTTACCCCATTTTTCTATTTCTAGAAATCCCTTGTTTTGTGTTTTCTTTATTGTTTCTATTTTAGTCTTCAGTTCTTGAACTGTTTCCTTCACCTGTTTGATTGCTTTTTCTTGGGTTTCTTTGAGAGATTTATTACTTCCTCCCAGCTGTTTTTGTTGTTGCCTTCTCTACCATTTCTTTAAGGGAGTTTTTCACTTACTCGTAAAGGTCTCCACTATTTTCATAAAGTTATTTTCTTCTACTTCTTCTGGGTTAAGATGATCAAGTCTTCTTGTGTGTCTGCTGGGTTTTGGCGCTTCCATGTTGTATTTTAGGATGTTGGAGGAATTCTTGCATTGGCCCCTACCCATCTCTTCCTTCAAATGAGGCCTGCAGTGTCTTGGTATGTTGCAAGGAAAGCCAGGTTGCTTGTTCATCCTGACTGCCCAGCTAGCTTACCCCAGAAATAACCACACAGAAACTGTATTAATTAAATCACTTCTTGGCCCATTAGCTCTAGCTTCTTATTGGCGAACTCTTATATTAATTCTACCAATTTCTATTAATCTGTATATCACCATGTGGCAGTGGCTTACCAAGTAAAATTACCAACACTTGTCTCTGGCAGCTCCATAGCATCTCTTAGACTCTTTCCTTCTCCCAGTATTCAATTATGACTTCCCTGCCTAGCTACGTTCTGTTCTATCAACAGGCCAAGGTAATTTCTTTATTCATTAACTAAGAAAAGCAACACACAGAGAGGACTCCCACATCATTTGCATCTTGGTCCAATCCTTGCTGTGGCTGTCTCTTAGGTCCCCTCACTATTGGAGCATGCTGTGTTGCCAGGTTCTATGGAGCTCACAGGGAACGGTGGGTTTGGGAGTGGGGGTGAGGTGGGGGATAGCAGGAAAACTCTCTGCTGGCTGGCTATAAAAGACAAAGGAGTTGGGGGGTTTTGTACACATCCGCAGGAGTGGTCCTAGAGACTGGGATATCTGGCACTCTGGCCCTGTGGCCACTGCTCACTCATCTCTGAGGTCCCCTCAGTATTGGAGCAGGCTGTATTGCAGGGTTCCATGGAGCTTGCAGGGAACAGATGGGTATGCTGGTGGGGTGGGTTGAGGGATAGCAAGAAAACTCTCTCTTGGCAACTAAAAATTCCTAGGGAGCCATTGAGGGACCCCTTGGTTTTGTCCCAGGGGGAGGTTGTAGAGAGTGGGTTTTTTGCTGTCTGGTCCTGTGGCCACTGCTGACTCTCCTCTTAGGTCCACTCAGTATTGGAGCAGGCTATCTTGCAGGGTTACACGGAACTTTCAGGGGTGGTTTTTGTAACCTTTAAATGAATGTTTAGATTATTTTTCTATTTTCTTTTAGAATTATACTGTAATTTTTATAAGGATTTTATTGAATTTGTGGATTACTTTGGATAGTTTGGCTATTTTCATAATGTAAATTTTACTAATCAATAAAAATAGACATTCTTTCCATTTAATTAGTTCTTCAGTTAATTTCTTCAGTGTCTTAAAGTTTTCATTGCACAAGTCTTCCACTTTTTGTTACATTTATTCTAAAGTAAATATTTTTGAAGCAGTTGTTATTGATGCTGTTTTCATGATTTCATTCTCTGTGCTTCATTTTCTATAGGAAAACTACCAATGTTTCCATGCTAATTCTATGCTCAGCATTTTATAAAGATTGGGGAATTAACTCACAATTTTAGAGTATGAAAATCCAAAATTGAACATCCTTATCAAGTTAGCTCATGGTGAGAGCCTCATGTCATGGCTGATGCCTTATTAGAGCAATGCATTTAATATAAGATATCACAGGGAGGGAAGAAATTAATTCTGGTGTGTAGAAGGAGCTGCAGGCCTGCTTTTTGTCCTGCCCGGCTCCCGCAGAGCTAGCTTGACACCTGAAATAATAACACACAAATTGTATTCATTTAAACATTGCTTGGCCCATTAGCTCTTGTCTCTTACTGGCTAACTCTCACATCTTGATTAACCCATTTCTATTAATGTGTGTAACACCACAAGGTGGGCTTACCAGGAATATTCTAGCCTACATCCATCCTTGGTCGGAGCTCCATCTCATCTGGCTCAGAGAGGAGAGCTATGGTGTCTGGCTCACTTCCCTTCTTCCCAGCATTCTGTTCTGTCTACTCCACCCACCTAAGGGCTGGACTATCAAATGGGCCAAGGCAGTTTCTCTATTAACCAATGACCTTCCTCCATTACTGGTGTTATTCATTTTTAATATTATAACAGTTATAACAATTCTCCCCTTTTTTCCCTTTCAATCAAATATGTTTGAACATATTTTCCATCTTTTTCTCAAATTCATGGCTTCTTTTGTAATTATGTGATATTACTAATTCCTAAAGATAAAAGTTACTAAATGTATCCAGAAAAGCCTATACAATGTCACTTGTACATATTATTCAGAACAAACTCTTCTGAAGAATAACATTAGTTTCTTTCTTAAGAGTTCTTGTTTTCTTTAAATTCTTTGTGTGTGTTTAAGCCTGGGGATTTTTTGAGGTCAACTCACTATTATAGGAAATAACTCTATTCTCTAAAGAACTATCAAAATTTCTTTCCATTTTAGCATCCTAAAGAGGTCAGGAAGTTCTTGATATCCTGAACAGTGTAAACTTATTTCTATAATAGTGACATTATACTGATTGGGAAAAGGAAGAATCCTTTGTAATCCAGATATAACCCACTGTCTTGAACTTTAGTGGAGACGATAATGACATTATAGGTGTCTCTATTGGTTTATGGAACTCCTTAACCAGTAATTTTTTCCTTTGTATAGCCTCTATTGCTTGGGCAAGGGCTAGCTAGAGATGTCATGAATCTTAGAAAATGATATAATACTTTCACTTTACTAGAAGAGCACAATTCCTTTGTACATTTTATATTTTTCCTATACTCACAAATAACTGAAGTTGCTACACATCATCAAAGATATTTCTCATTACAGTATGGATTCTATCATAGATAATCACAACTGAACACAATTCAAAAATCATCACATTATGGGTAATCAGACATAATAGATACACCACCAGCTCAGTTATTACATAGATTGCTCCTGGAAGATCATTAAAGAGGGATTGAAAAGACTGATGAGGCAGAATACCAGAAAGTTTGCTATGAACTGATGTTTCCAAGAAATGTTTGCATGACCAGGAAGAGAACAGTGATAATTACAACAGGCATGTTAATGGAAAAGGAGAATTTTATATGTGGTCACCTTCCTAGATAAAGAAATGTGGGCAACTAATTACTTTCATCAGTTCTATGAGTGCATTGGTAGAGTTTTTCAGGTAACTTATGTACACTATCATATCATGTGCAAATAACAAAAGTTTGACTTCCTTTCCAGTTTGAATCCCCTTGACTCCTTTTGTTGTCTTATTTTATTTCTAAAGCTTTAAGAGCTTTTTTTGAAGGGGTATGGAGTGAGTGGACAGCCTTGCCTTGTTCCTGATTTTAGTGGAATCACTTTGAATTTCTCTCCATTTAATTTGAACCACCCCTTGGTTCAAGGAAGAAACAAAGAAAGTAATTAAAGTAATCCTTGAATTCAATTAAAATGAAGGCAAAACATATCCAAACCTATGGGATACTATGAAATCAGTGCAAAGAGGAAAGTTCATAGCACTAAGTGCCCACATAAAGAAAACAGAGAAAGGTCACATTAGTGACTTAACAGCACACCTTAAAACTCTAGAACAAAATGAAGCTCACCCAGGAGTAGTAGAAGACAGGAAATAATCAGAATGAGAGCTGAAAACAACAAAATAGAAATAAAGAAAACAATATAAAGAATCAATGAAACAAAGAGCTGGTTCATTGAGAAAATCAACAAGATAGACAAGCCCTTATCCAAAGCAATCAAAAGGCAGAGAAAGAACATCCAAATTAACAAAATCAGAAATTAAAATGGGCACATGACAACAAACACTGAGAAAATTAAAAAAATCATTAGGTCTTACTACAAAAACCTGTATTCCACAAAATTGGAATATGTAAAAGAAATGGACAAATTTTTAGATAGATACCATATACCAAAATCAAATCAATACCAGGAAAACAATTTAAATAGACCTGCAAGGAAATAGAAGCTGTCATCAAAAACCTCCCAACCAAAAAAAGCTCTGCACCAGATAGTTTTAGGGCAGAATTATATCAGAACTTCCAAGAAGAGCTAATACCTACATTACTCAAAGTGTTACACATAATAGAAACAGAAGGGTCATTTTCCAAACTCTTTCTTATGTGGCTACAATTACCTTGATACCAAAACCACACAAAGACTCAACCAAGAAAGAGAATTACAGACCAATCTCTCTCATGAACATGGATAAAAAAATTCTCAATAAAATACTGACAAACCAAATCCAAGAACACATAAAAAAATCATTCATCATGATCAAGTGGGCTTCATTCCAGAGATGCAGGGTGGTTCAACATATGAAAATGTATCAATGTAATCCATCATATAAATAAACTTTAAAAAAAGCATATGAACATTTTTTTTAGAGGCTGGAAAAGCATTTGACAAAATCCAACACCCCTTCATGATAAAGGTCTTGGAGAGATCAGGGATCCAATTACCATATAAATATAATAAAAGCAACATACAGCAAGCTGACAGCTAACATCACATTAAATGGAAAGAAACCTTTTAAATTAAAAGACATAAGTATATAAACATTAGTGTGCTGGCTAGTTTTAAGTCAGTTTGATAAAAGCTAGAGTCATTAGAGAAATGGAAAACTTAATGAATGTAGACTTCAGGTAAGCCTGTAGAGCATAATATTAATTTGTTATTGCTGTGGAAGGCCCAATCCACTGTAGCTGGGTCCACACCTGGGATAAGAATCCTGGGTTCTATAATAAAGAGAGTCATGAACATATATCATAGACATGCAGGAAAGAGGCAAAAAGATGTCGATATAACTAATGAACAGCATGACCATCATATTCTCCTTTATTTTATCCTACCAGTTCCTGATCATTTAGGCTATCCCACAGATTCTTGACATTATCATCCCCTGATTATTAACACTTAACCATATCACTGTTCAGAGTTATCGATTCTAGGAAAATGAGAGGAATGTTCCACATGATCATGTATAATTTTAATAATGTTTTAATTTACAAAATTAATATCTGTTCCAGAAAATAGTATAAGTAAATGGGCCTGGGGGAATTATTTCTGCCTCTTTCTGCTTAGGTCTGCAGAGTTCTAAGTGGTTCTCTTTGGTTGCGCCATGCACCCAGACCATGATGATGATGGAATGCTGGCTGAGGAAATGGAAGAGAATGAGGTAAAAAGTTTCATGTGCTGGGGATAGAGGTATAACTGTAGAGGTGAGAAAGGTGAGGAAAATAATGATGAACATAACTTACTTGTCACCTGGTCCAATTAGTGGGGAAATCTGCCATGGGCTACTGCCAATGGTCTTGTCTTTGTCTGTAGCACTGATGCCCCTGGGGGGGTCTGTTTTGATGTTTGTGGCTCCTCCTTCCAACAAGATCCCTGCCATCATCTGTGCCACTGCCTGTGACTATGTTTGTTTATGAGGAATATATCCCAATATTTGTCATTTTGATCTAAGAGGACTGTGATGACTGTCCTGTCACCTGGAACTATGAGTTCATGCTGATTCAGGAGGTCTGTAAATAGGAGCAGCGGGGCTGTGTCCCCAGCACCCCAGCTCCTGGCCGCCTGCTAGCTTATGCCCCGAAATAACAACACACAAACTGTATTCATTTAAACACTGCTTGGCCCATTATATCTAGCCTCTTCTCGGCTAACTCTTGCACCTGGACTAGCCCATTTCTAATAAGGTATGTAGCACCCCTAGTTGCGCTTACCAGGAAGATTCTAGCCTACGTCCATCCTGGGTCAGAGCTTCATCTGCCCTGAGAGGAGCTGTGTGATGTCTTCTCTGCTCCAGAGAGCAGAGCTGTCGAGTCTGAGCTCACTTCCTCTTCCTCCCAGTATTCTGTTCTGTTTACTCCTCCCACTTATGTTTTAACCTATGAGGGCCAAGCAGTTCCTTTATTACTCAACAAATGAAATCAACAGATTGATATATGTCACTCCCACATCAGGAATATATCCCAGTATTTGCCATTTTGATCTAAGAGGACTGTGATGACTGTCCTGTCACCTGGAACTATGGGTTCATGCTGATCCAGGAGGTCTGCACTGCTACCCAGGACTGCTTCCCAAGGCCATTTCTTTTTCTGTGGCTCTCCTGTGGCCAGACTATGAATGGATGTCTGTGGCTCTTTTGGCATTAAGGGCCAAGCAGAGAAATATGATCTGGGCTGTTACCTGAGGCCCTGTATTTTTCTGAGTCAAGCTGCCACTTGGGAAGCTTGACCTTCCACCAAATCTCATGGTTTCTTTAGGACCAAAATTGTGGTCAATGGTCATATCTGGGTCCATGGCCCTACTGTAGGTCAGGGACAGTGCTGTCTTCTGTGAATCAGGTTACCATCAAATACTGAGCAGATTCCCAGGGTCTGAGGTGCCTGATGTGGTAATGTTGACATTTGAGGGGCATGCCACAACCAGACTTTTGCTGGTCTGGGCAGTCTGCAATGACCACTACAGCCATGATGACATCATTGACTGTGTTTCTGTCAAGGACCTTATCTGGGTCCATGTTCTTACTGTGACCTGAGTTTATGTTTAGGTCCTTTATCTGTATTGGCACCAAAGATCACACAGAGGATGTGACATGTAGTCATTGTCTTGTTAGAAGGCTGAGCCACTACTGGGCCCATACAGATGCTGAGTGACTCCTGCTGGCACCTGGGCTCTTGGCAGCTTAATGACTGAGCTGCAGCCAAAGTCATGTCTGTTTCTGTGGTCTTGCTATAGCAAGAATCTATATTGATAGCTGAGATTCCTGTTGCCATTGAAGGTTGTGTGGATGCCCCGTGTTTGAACTGCCATTTGGGCCAGGTGGATTTTTGATAGCTACACTGCCACTGCATCCATGCTAGTCTGAGTGATTGATATGCATTGCCAAGCAGGGCCGTGGTGGTATCTGGGCCCAGGCTTCTGCAAATGAACATATATGGGTCTATGGTCTAACTGTAGTTGGTGTCTCTGTGGATATTCATGTCCCTTATTTCCATTAAGGGTAATGCAGATTTCAAGAGTCTTCATTGTCATCTAAAGCCATATTAGTGCCCAAAGTCTGTGACTCTTTAGGACCATACAGATATGAATAGTGAGTGCTAAAACCCAGAGCAATGTTGTTAGACAGGCATAGGTTACTGTAAGAGACCATGTTTTGGTTTGCAGCCCTGCCATAGACAAGGTCTATGGTAAGGTCCTTGGCTCCTGTTTTTATGTAAAAGAGTGAGAAGAGAGTTGCACAGAGTTGGTCCCACCCCTCACTGGCAGCAGCAGTAGAGAGAACTGGCATTACCCATCACCAACTGTAGCATTTGGGAAAGTTGGCACTGCAACTTGCCTGAGCAACACAGTAGAGTTGAATTTCATTTCTTGTGTACAAGTGAGCTGGTCATGAAGGTATGAGAGTGAGAAAGCTAGCCCCATTTTCTGCCATGTGATAACATGAGTGAGGGAAAGATACCCTTTCCTCCCTCATCCCTCATTCCTTTCTGTCTATGTAAGGCAGGAAAACCTGGCCCTGGGGTTATGAGATTGAGAGAGTTGACCCTGCTGCTCACTGACTGCAATACTCAGGAAAGTGGACCCTGCACATAACCCATGCAGCACAGTAGATATGGCACTGTTGAATGGAGTCATTTGTTACAAAGAAAGTACTATGTATATATTGCTCCACCCCTCATTGTCATATGGTTGGATGAGGTATAGAAAACATCCTCTGTCACCTGCCTCTTGCTACCTGGGGAGTGTGGTAGTCCTGGGTTCATGAGTGTGAGAAAATTGGGACTGCACCTCTCCTGTGCAGTACAGTTGTCTGACCCACTTGGCAGAGCCACAAGTGAGACTGCCCAGAGGAGTGAGAGCAGAATTGGGCCTTCCCCTTTCTGGTTTCATTATTGGGTGAGAATACTAGGGCAGTACTGGAGAACTTGTCCTGGTGATGATGGTGAGGGAAATTTGGTGTCTGATCAAACCAACTACAACCCAGTCCCAGAAACAGGGCAGTGAGTTAACTCACTCCAACATTCACCTCATCTATGAACTGCTGGAGTATGTAACAGAAGCTAAAGGTCTTAAGCCAGACCAGTGATCCATTTCAAAGAACATTTACAAGTAAAGTAATATGGACTAAGTGGAATATTGTATAATTTACTGGGCAACATTACATATTATTTATGGCCAAATTTTCTTTCTTTTTTGTTTTGTTTTGAGACTTTACTTTCAAATTTTATTTTGTTTTGTGGTGAGGTCACAAGAGTATAGAACAGAGGTGATTAAATGGGGAAATAAGTGGGAACAGGAGGCACAAAGTAAATCTACAAAGAATCAAGAAAAGTTAAAAAAAGAATATGTTAACAAAATACCACAAAGTAATAATGACAATTGACATATCATTAAAGTTATATTTTTAAGTATGTGGATATTCATGTATATTTCTACATGGGTTTGTACATGTGAGTGGATGTGACAAGTGAAGGTGTCAGAGTCTCATGTTCAGGTATCAGAGTATCAGTTAGTAAAATGCTGCTTGTCACGGGTGGTAAAATCAGAAATGGGATCCCCTATAAGGACAAGAAGTATTCTCAACTGTTGGACCAACTCTTCAGTCCTCATATTTAACATATTATAGAAAATATCAGTTGGCTTTAACTCAACATTTTTCAAGGAAAATAAAAAAATAGGAACTTCAGTATTGTCTGTGTGACATGACATATGTCATTATGCCAGATGGGAGCTACGTGTCCTATGGGACTAGGCTTCCTGGAGGTCAATGGCAGACAGCCTGGTACTGGCTGCCTTGGGGCATAGATGTGTTTCTCGATTAGCTGGCTATGCGGGGTATGAGCTTTGCACAATCTCTTTCATAATGATGATAGTCTTTATATATACAAGATAAGGATCATTCTCTTCAGGAACAGCTCTGAGATAGAGAAGCAAAGTATGGGAATGTATAAGACTACAGAAGAACCCTTGTCATACACAGGGTGTATGATGACCAAGGGAATAGATGGATTAATGTTGATGGACAAAGAGTGTTATATTATACTTTGAACTTTATGGATAGGCTTGCTAGATCCCAACCCCCATAGTGTCTGCTGCATAAGAAGGTACAAAAAAGTATATTTCAGCAGGTGCAGAGAACTGATTAGGTATATGTGGTCACTAGATGAGAAAAAGAAAGGGTTAGAAAGAGGAAAGGCCATGACAGCGATAATGAGACAGAAACTTTCTATTCATAAGATGAAACCACTTATCTGAGGTTTACGTTGATCTTCTAAGGATGTTTTATGTCTAACACCTGTTCCTTATAATATGCTTTTCTTAAATATCACTGATGTGACTAAAAGAAGCTTTCATACTGATGTGGTAGAGTCTTCTGTTTTGTGTTGATTGCATAGGTTAATAAAGAAACTGCCTTGGCCCTTTAATAGGACAGAAAATTAGGTAAGCAGAGTAGATAGAACAGAATGCTGGGAGAAAGAATCCGAGTCATGCAGTCACCATGATTCTCCTCTCCGAGACAGATGCAGGTTAAGATCTTTCCTGGTAAGCTACCACCTCGTGGTGCTACACAGATTATTAGAAATGGGTTAATCAAGATGTTAGAGTTAGCCAATAAGAGGCTGGAATTAATGGGCCGGGCAGTGTTTAAAAGAATACAGTTTCTGTGTAATTATTTCGGGTAAAGCTAGCCATGCGGAGCTGGGCGAGAACACAGCCCTCTGCTCCTAGCTACATCATATTGTGCCAACCAATGATACATGACCTTCTGATTTGTTCTTTGTTTGAATACTATATAAGGAAAACATGAATTCAGTAAAATTGCAGCAGATTCCCACCACTCTCTTGTATGTTGTGTCTATCTGTCATTTGCCGAACTTGTGCCTTCCTGTTACCAAAACCCTACTTCTCCCATGGTCTGAGTGGCTCCCCTGAGCCAGTCCATGGCAATTTACAACTAAGGCTGAGTCTTTCCCAATTTTGTAGGTAGTACCATAAACTTGGTATAATGACTTGGGTCACAGGAGAAGAAAAAGTCTGATAATATGTGAACTTCATGAGCTCTTCACAAAAGACTCTATAAATTACTATTTTATGAAGGCCATAGGCATATACAATTCCTCAATTGGCTCACATATTTTATTTTTTAATATATCTTTTAATTTTCCAATTTATAGCAGCATAGATCTTGGTCTTCCATTGCCAGCTTTCTAATTTCTGTTACTCTAGAAATATTTTGCATATTTTCAGACCTCACATTTTAATACCTCTCTGAATAACATCTCTTCAATTCTCAAATCAAATTGCATTTACAGAACATACCTTATTTATGAACTTGTGATTCATCATCCCTTAGTAATAGTGAAAATTCAGATTTATAAATAAATAGTAAAAGTGATTATTGCCTACACTGCTTAAAATTTGGAGGAAAACCTGTGAAAAATATTATTTTACATAACTGAAGACAAAAAGTAAAAAATATAATATCAAATAACAGCTCACTCATTTAATAAATTCAACTTCACATATATTTTCCTCAGAAACTTTATTATTGCATATATTAATCATCTTGTTGCTTTTTATTAGTGCTTAAAAGTAAATTCCAGTCTGTTGGAATTTCTTTTTTGTTTCTTGTTTTGTTCTCATTGTTCATGTCTTCTTCTTCTTCTTCTTCTTCTTCTTCTTCTTCTTCTTCTTCTTCTTCTTCTTCTTCTTCTTCCTCTTCTTCCTCTTCTTCCTCCTCATCTTTCTCTCTTTCTCTTCTTCTTCTACATCTTCCTCTTCTTATTTATAATTCCTGAGAATGAGGGACCTTCAACAAATTTTCAACAGTTTAGACGTATTTTCAAAGAGTGAGACACTAATACTGCTCAACTTTATTCACTGTATCTGTTTCATTTTAATTAGCCAACAAGGTATTTTTGCTGAGAACTATGTTATGGGTTATCCCAAGATCTCTCTGGTCCCTTGGTGACATGTCTATGGGACAAAAATATTTTGGCTGATTTATTGGTACCAAAGATCAGTTTAATATTTGCCCATATAATACAAATATATTCTTATTTAAATTACTGTATCTGTATTACCATATTTCCTATAATACTGTGAGAGATGGAAGCATGGATACCATCTTTCATAATGGCATAATATCAAGTAACCCAAATTAATTTTCTATTTTCTTTTATAATTTTCAAATGTCCTATGTGTGTAATCTCATTTACTTTCCTCTCTACTTTTCTAGGTTGTTCTCTTCTTACTTCAGTTTCTAAAGTATTGTTCTCCTGCTTTCTTTTCTTCAATTTTTATTCTTCAATCTCCCCATTTGTTTGTCCTTCTAAAGCATAGCAAGTCCATTTTTATCTGGAAACATGTACTTGTCTCTCTCATTTCTATCTCTACATCTGTACATTCTGATATTACCATCAAAGAGGTAATTTTTTCTTGTGGAAAGATCCTTGCTTACACATATTATTATGGTTCTTATTCTATAATTTTCTTTGATTTTAGTTTAGCTTCATAAAGTTTATAAAACTCCTTAAAATTTAAGTTCTCTTGTAAATTATTTACAGTAAAAGAATCTGTTATAGTATTTTCTTAGAAAGACTGTTAAAGAGAAAAAAATAAACAATAATTCGCTCTCTATGACATATTCAGCATTTCTGATGTGAACAAACACATCAGCTTTCTTATTTGTTGTTCTTTTTCACTGTTTTTTATCTAATAATTTTGCATGAAATATATTTTAATCATGTTTTCCCTCTTCCTACTCCACCCAGACACTCCCCTCCAAATCAATTTTATATTCTTTTATGAATAAAAACAAAAATGCAAGAATCAATAATCAATACAACCAATATGACAAAATAAAGAAAAGAAAACATAGCTTAGAAAATGCCCCAGAATATCAAAATTGTATTGCAGAACTACTCTCATTCATTAGTCCTGGGTGCTGTTGATATACCAAGTGACACTTCACTTATGATACTTCAATGTCAAATAGTAAGCGGTGTTGTTGCAGGCAATTCCACTATATTTGAGTACTCTATGTCTTTCTCTCTATGGTTGTTTTTCATATCTATTTTTTCAAAGTTCTCATATATATATAATGTATTTTCATCTTTATTTTATTTTGTTTTTGTTCTCTGACCAGTTTCTTCTCACCTACTAGTGCCTCCATCACTTCCTCTCTATCTTTCCCCATCCATCCCTCCTTTTTTTTCTATATAAGGACAGGCCTTTCACAGATATCAAGCAACCGTGACATGTGAAGCTAGGCCCCTCCCCTCATATAAAGCCTGGACAATAAAATCTATATGTGGAATACTGGTCACAAATCATACAAAATGTTTAGAAATAAGCCTGCTCCCATTTTTCAGAGTCCCACAAACAACCAACCTAAATGACTATAACATATATGTAGAGGGCTAAGATCAGTACCATGCAGGCTGCCTGATGGTTTATTCAGTCTCTCTAGTCCTCTATAAATCCAGGTTAGTTGATTCTGTGGCTATTTTTGAGGTATTCTTGACCACTATGGGTCCTACACACCTTTCTCCCCTTATACCACCTTCACTTTAATAAGATGCACTGAGCTCTGCCTAATGTTTGATTGCAGATCTCTCTCTGCATCTGTTTCCTTCAGTTGCTAGAGTAAGCTTCTCTGATAAAAATTAAGCTAGTCGACAACCCCCTTCCCCCTGCTCCTTCTGCAGGGCCTTCCTTCTTACTCACGACTCAGCCCCCCAGCACCCTCCCCCCAAACCTGCCCTGTTGTAAGTGAGCCAAGCACCTCCAGCTTGGGTGCTCCTGGCTCCCTTGTGCTCTCCTGGACTCCGCCCTGTCTGCCATTTTCTTCCCTTTGTCCCCTGAGCTGCCGCCCTGTGAAATTCCTTCTGGACGGGTGAGTGTGTGATCCAGGGCGGTCTGTCCCAGGGAAGAGCACAAACCCCTTCCCCCTGCTCCTTCGGCAGGGTCTTCCTTCTTACTCACGACTCAGCCCCCCAGCACCCTCCCCCAACCCTGCCCTGTTGTAAGCGAGCCAAGCACCTCCAGCTTGGGTGCTCCTGGCTCCCGTGTGCTCTCCTGGATCCCGCCCTGCCTGCCATTTTCTTCCTTTTGTCCCCTGAGCTGCGGCCCTGTGAAATTCCTTCTGGACGGGTGAGTGTGTGTGATCCAGGGGCGGTCTGTCCCAGGGGAGAGCACAACCCCCCTTCCCCCTGCTCCTCCTGCAGGGCCTTCTTTCTTACTCACGACTCAGCCCCCCAGCACCCTCCCCCCAACCCTGCCCTGGTGTAAGCTAGGACCAATGCTCAAGAACAATTTTAAGCTCCTACACTAAGGCTTGGGCCACCAGGCGGCCAGGTTTAGGTGCTGAGAAGTTCCATCTGGACGGCCTGCCTGCAGCAAGCAAGTCAGGCCCTTTGTTTACGAGCTACCCAAGCAGCACGGAGAACGAATCTGGGCACCAGGAGAGTCATCACTGGGGCACTAGGAGAGCCATCACTGGTGAGCGACATCACTGGGAAGGTACAACAGTGAGCAAGGACACCTGATCCTGTAAAAGAAGATCCATAGAGGAGCATTCGGAGGAAGAGATGGGCAGGCGCCAATGCATGAATTCACCCAGCAATCTGAAGAAAAACATGAAACCACCAGAACCCAGCGACCTCACAACATGAGCACAGGAACACCTTAACCAAGAAGAAGCAGAAAAATTTGACTTTATGAAAGTGATTGACGCCCTTAAAGAGCATGTAAAAAATGCCCTGGTAGAAATGGATGAGAAGTATAACAGAAAGTTTGAAGAATTGAATAAATCAGTGAATGATACCCTAGGAAACCAAGGAAAAACAATCAAACAGATAATGGAAACAGTTCAAGACTTGAAAACTGAAATGGAAGCAAAGAAGAAAACACAATCAGAGGGCCGGCTGGACATGGAAAATTTAGGTAAACGAATAGAGTCTACAGAAACAAGCATAACCAGCAGAATACAAGAGATAGAAGAAAGAATCTCAGATGCTGAAGATAACATAGAGAAAATAAACGCACTGATCAAAGAAAACAGCAAGTCCAACAAGTTCTCATCGCAAAACATTCAGGAAATATGGGACACAATGAAAAGACCAAACCTAAGAATAATTGGAGTAGAAGAAGGAGAAGAAGTGCAACTCAACGGTCCAGAAAATATATTTAATAAAATTATAGAGGAAAACTTTCCCAACCTAAAGAAGGAGGTACCTATGAGGGTCCAAGAAGCATACAGAACACCAAATAGGCTGGATCAAAAAAAAAAAAACATCTCCTCGCCATATAATAATCAAAACACAAAGCATTCAGAATAAAGAAAGAATATTAATAGCCGCAAAGGAAAAAGGCCAAGTTACTTATAAAGGCAAACCTATCAGACTTACACCGGACTTCTCTATGGAAACCATGAAAGCCAGAAGGTCCTGGTTAGAGGTACTACAAAAACTAAGAGACCATGGATGCAAGCCCAGACTACTATACCCAGCCAAGCTATCGTTCACTATAAATGGAGAAAACAAAATTTTCCAGGATAAAAACAAATTTAAACAATACGTAGCCTCAAATCCAGTTCTACAGAAAGTAATAGAAGGAAAATCACTGACCAAGGAGTCCAACAATGACCACAATAACTCAGACATCTAGAGACCCTTTACCAGCGCAATTCAAAGAAGGGAAACACACAAACTCTACTACTAAAAAAGTGACCGGAGTTAACAACCACTGGTCATTAATATCAATTAATGTCAATGGACTCAACTCACCTATAAAAAGGCACAGACTAAGAGTGGATACGAAAACAGGATCCAACATTCTGCTGTCTACAAGAAACACATATCAAACACAAAGAAAGGCACCTACTCAGAGTAAAGGGCTGGGAAAAGGCTTATCAAGCAAATGGACCTAAGAAACAAGCAGGTGTGGCCATACTAAGCTCTAACAAAGTTGACTTCAAACTTAAATCAATCAGAAAAGATGGAGAGGGACATTTTATACTCATAACTGGAACAATTCAACAGGATGAAGTCTCAATCCTAAATATCTATGCCCCAATTTAAAAGCACCCACAAATGTAAAAGAAACATTACTAAAACTCAAAGAAGACATCAAACCGCACACATTAATAGTAGGAGACTTCAACACTCCTCTCTCACCAATGGACAGGTCAATCAGACAGAAACCTAACAGAGAAATTAGACAATTAAAGGAGGTAATGAATCAATTGGACTTAACGGACATCTATAGAATATTCCACCCAAATAGGAAAGAATATACCTTCTTCTCTGCAGCTCATGGAACCTTCTCGAAAATTGACCACATACTCGGTAACAAAGCAAACTTCCACAGATACAAAAAAATATTGGTAACCACATGTGTCTTATCAGATCACCATGGATTAAAGTTAGAGTTCAACAACAATGCAACCCTCAGAAAGCCTACAATCTCATGGAAACTGAACAGTCAACTATTGAACCATACCAGGATCAAGGAAGAAATAAAGAGAGAAATTAAAGCCTTCCTTGAATTCAATGAAAATAAAGAAACAACATACTCAAACTTATGGGACACTATGAAAGCAGTCCTGAGAGGAAAGTTCATAGCACTAAGTGCCCACTTAAGGAAAACAGAGAAAGCACACATTGGAGACTTAACAGCCCACCTGAAAGCTCTAGAAAAAAAAGAAGCAGACTCACCTAGGAGGAGTAGAAGACTGGAAATAATCAAACTAAGGGCTGAAATCAACAAAATAGAAACGCAGAAAACAATCCAAAGAATCAATGAAACAAAAAGCTGGTTCCTGGAGAAAATCAGCAAGATTGATGAACCCCTATCCAAACTAATTAAACGGCAGAGAGAGAATATACTAATTAATAAGATCAGAAATGAAAAGGGGGACATAACCACAGACACAGAGGAAATTCAGAGAATCATTAGATCCTACTACAAAAGCCTGTATGCCACAAAACTGGAAAATGTAAAAGAAATGGACACTTTTTTAGATAAATACCATTTACCAAAGTTAAACCAGGACCAGGTGAACAATCTAAATAGACCTGTTAGTTGCGAAGAATTAGAATCTGTTATCAGAAACCTCCCTACCAAAAAGAGCCCAGGACCAGACGGCTTCAATGCGGAATTCTACCAGAACTTCCAAGAAGATCTAATACCTATACTCCTTAATGTATTTCACAATATAGAAGCAAAAGAGTCATTACCAAATTCCTTTTATGAAGCTACAGTTACTCTGATACCAAAACCACACAAAGACTCTACCAGGAAAGAGAATTACAGGCCAATCTCACTCATGAACATTGACGCAAAAATCCTCAACAAAATACTGGCAAACCGAATCCAAGAACACATTAAAAATATTATCCACTATGATCAAGTAGGCTTTATCCCAGAGATGCAGGGCTGGTTCAACATAAAAAAATCTATCAATGTAATTCATCATATAAATAAACTGAAAGAAAAAACCATATGATCATTTCATTAGATGCTGAAAAAGCATTTGACAAAATTCAACATCCCTTTATGATAAAAGTCTTGGAGAGATTAGGGATACAAGGGTCATACCTAAATATAATAAAAGCTATATACAGCAAGCCGACAGCTAACATCAAATTAAACGGAGAGAAACTCAAAGCCATCACACTAAACTCAGGAACACGACAAGGCTGCCCACTCTCGCCATATCTCTTCAATATAGTGCTTGAAGTTCTAGCAATAGCAATAAGACAACATAAGGGGATCAAGGGGATTCGAATTGGAAAAGAAGAAGTTAACCTTTCGTTATTTGCAGATGATATGATAGTGTACATAAGCGACCCCCAAAACTCCACCAAAGAACTCCTACAGCTGATAAACACCTTTAGTAATGTGGCAGGATACAAGATCAACTCCAAAAAATCAGTCTCCCTCTTATATACGAAGGATATGGAAGCTGAGAGGGAAATTAGAGAAACTTCACCTTTCACGATAGCCACAAACAGCATAAACTATCTTGGGGTAACTCTAACCAAGGAAGTGAAAGACCTATTTGACAAGAACTTTAAGGCATTGAAGAAAGAAATTGAAGAGAATACCAGAAAATGGAAGGATGTCCCTTGCTCTTGGATTGGGAGGATCAACATAGTAAAAATGGCAATTCTACCAAAGGCAATTTATAGATTCAATGCAATCCCCATCAAGATCCCAGCAAAATTCTTCACAGATCTTAAAAGGACAATAATCAACTTTATATGGAAAAACAAAAAACCCAGGGTAGCTAAAACAATCCTATACAATAAAGGATCTTCTGGAGGCATTACCATCCCTGACTTCAAACTCTATTACAGAGCTACAGTAATGAAAACAGTGTGGTACTGGCATAAAAACAGAGAAGTCGATCAATGGAATCGCATAGAAGACCCAAATTTTAACCCACAAACCTATGATCACCTCATTTTCGATAAAGGAGCTAAAAGTATACAATGGAGGAAAGAAAGCATCTTCAACAAATGGTGCTGGCACAACTGGATATCAACCTGTAGAAGATTGAAAATAGACCCATATCTATCACCTTGCACAAAACTCAAGTCCAAATGGATCAAAGACCTCAATATCAGTCCAAACACACTGAACCTGATAGAAGAGAAAGTGGGAAGCACCCTACAACAAATGGGCACAGGAGATTGCTTTCTATGTATAACCCCAGCAGCACAGACATTAAGGGCAGCATTGAATAAATGGGACCTACTAAAACTGAGAAGCTTCTGTAAAGCAAAAGACACTGTCACTAAGACAAAAAGACAACCTACTGACTGGGAGAAGATCTTCACCAACCCTGCAACAGACAAAGGCCTGATCTCCAAAATTTATAGAGAACTCAAGAAACTAGACTTCAAAATGCTAATTAACCCAATTAAAAAATGGGGCACTGAACTGAACAGAGAATTCTCAACAGAAGAAGTTCAAATGGCCAAAAGACACTTAAGGTCATGCTCAACCTCCTTAGTGATCAGGGAGATGCAAATCAAAACAACTTTGAGATATCATCTTACACCTGTCAGAATGGCTAAAATCAAAAACGCCAATGATAGCCTTTGCTGGAGAGGCTGTGGAGGAAGGGGTACCCTCATACATTGCTGGTGGGAATGCAATCTTGTGCAACCACTTTGGAAATCAGTGTTTCGGTTTCTCAGGAAATTCGGGATCAACCTACCCCTGGACCCAGCAATACCACTCTTGGGAATATACCCAAGAGATGCCCTATCACATGACAAAAGCATCTGTTCAACTATGTTCATAGCAGCATTATTTGTAATAGCCAGAACCTGGAAACAACCTAGATGCCCTTCAATGGAAGAATGGATAAAGAAAGTGTGGAATATATACACATTAGAGTACTACGCTGCGGTAAAAAACAATGGCTTCTCGAATTTTGCATGCAAATGGATGGAAATAGAAAACACTATCCTGAGTGAGGTATCCCAGACCCAAAAAGATGAACATGGGATGTACTCACTCATAATTGGTTTCTAGCCATAAATAATGGTCACGGAGTATATAATTGGTGAACCTAAAGAAGCTAAATTAGAAGGTGAACCCAAGGAAAACATATAATTATTCTCTTGACTAAGGGAAGTAGACAAAATTGCCGGGGAGAAATTTTGGGATCTTGGGGGGTGGGATGGGAGTATCGGGGGAAGGGGAGAGATAAGTGAGAAGGGGAGGATGAGGGAAACTTGGGGAAACAGGAGGATTGGGATAAAGGAAGGTTGGATAGGGGAGCACGGAAGCACAATTTTTAGTTAAGGCAGTCACCTTAGGGTTGGCAAGAGACTTGAACCTAGAGTGGCTCCCAGGAGCCCAAGGCAAGGTCCCCAGTTAGTTCCTTGGGCAGCTGAGGATAGGGAACCTAAAATGATTCTATCCTATAGCCATACTGATGATTTTCTTGCATATCACCATAGAACCTTCATCAGGTGATGGATGGAGATAGTCACAGAGACCCACACAGGAGCACCGGACTGAGCTCCCAAGTTCCCAATGAGGAGCGGAAGGAGGGAGAACATGAGCAAGGAAGTCAGGACCACGAGGGGTGCACCCAACCACCGAGACAGTGTGGCTGATCTATTGGGAGCTCACCAAGGCCAGCTGGACTGTGACGGAAGAAGCATGGGATAAAACAGGACTCTCTGAACATGGCGAACAATGGGGGCTGATGAGAAGCCAAGGACAATGGCCCTGGGTTTTGATCCTACTTCAAGTTCTGGCTTTGTGGGTGCCTAGACTGTATGGATGTTCACCTTCCTAGACATGGACAGAGGGGGGGAGGACCTTGGACTTTCCACAGGGAAGGGAACCCTGACTACTCTTTGGACTGGAGAGGGAGGGTGAGAGGAGTGGGGGGAGGGGGAGAATGGTGGGAGGAGGGGGAGGGAAATGGGAGGCTGGGGGGAGGTGGAAACTTTTTTCTTTTTCTCAATAAAAAAAATCATAAAAAAAATTAAGCTAGTCACAATCTATGAATATGGCAAAATATCATTAGGAATCATTTCATTGAATTTTTTCCAGTCATATTTGGTTCAATTTTAGGTCTCCAGGCATTCTAGCCTCTCAGTACTAATCCCTAAGGCACTGTCAGGGTAATCTCCTTCTCATAGTATGGATCTCAAGCTAGATTCCTATCTATACATCTATATAAAACTCGATGTCAAGTGTATCAAAGATACCAACTTAAAACCTAATAGACTGAACCTGATCAAAGAGAAAGTGGGAAATAGCCTTGAATGCTTTGGAAAAGGATATAATTTATGGCTAGAATACATTTATGAGTGAGTTGGTTTCTAGCCATAAATAAAGGACATTGAGCCTATAATTTGTGACCCAAAGAAAAACATATAGTCATCCACCTGGATATGAACCTTCATCTGGCGATGGATGAAGATAGAGACAGAGACCTACATGGGAGCACCAGACTGAGTTCCCAAGGTCCAAATGAGGAGCAAAAGGAGGGAGAACATGAGCAAGGAAGTCAGGACCGTGAGGGGTGCACCCACCCACTGTGACAGTGGGGTTGATCTAATGGGATCTCACCAAGCCAAGCTGGACTGGGACTGAATAAGCATGGGATAAAACCGGACTCTCTGAACATGGCAGACAATGAGGGCTGATGAGAAGCCAAGGACAATGGCACTGGGTTTTGATCCTACTTCATGATGGCTTTGTGGGAGCCTAGCCTGTTTGTATGCTCAACTTCCTGGACCTGGATTGAGGAGGGAGGACCTCGGACTTCCCACAGGGCAGGGAATCCGGACTGCTCTTCAGACTGGAGAGGGAGGGGGAATGGAGTAGGGTGAGGGGGAGAGGAGTGGGCTGAGGGGAAGAGGAGTGGGAGGAGGGGAAGGGAAATTGGAGGCGGGGAGGAGGCAGAAATTTTTTCAATTAAAAAAAAAGTTAAAAAAAAAGGGATACAATTTCCTAAACACAATACCAATAGCATAGGCACTAAGAAACCATCCATCCACAAACCAAATAATCAAAGAAAAACATTTTAAATTTTAAATGGAGAATTCTCAACAGAGGATTCTCAAATGGGTGAGAAACTTTTAAAGAAATGTTCAACATCCATAGCCATCAGGAAATGGAGATAAAAACAACTCTGATATTCCATTTTACATCTGTCAGAATGGCTAAACTCAAAAACACAAGGGACAACTAAAGTTGGCATGGATGTGGAACAAGGGGAACACTCCCCCATTGCATGTGGGAGTGCAGACTTATACAGATATTTTGAAAAACAGTATGACAGTTTTTCAGAAAATTGAAAATCAATCTACCTTAAGACCAGGCTATCCCACTCCTGGGCATATAGTGTCTAAACTATGTTTATAGCAGAATCTTTTCATTGAAGTCAGAAACTGGAAACAACCTATATGTCCACCAAATGAAGAGTGGATAAAGTAAATGTGGTATATCTATAAAATTGAGTTAAAAATAATGCTATTAAATTTACAGGCAAATGGATTGAACTAGAAAATAAGCATGATTAGTGAAGTAACCCAGAACCAGACAGAGAAACATGGTATATACTCACTTTTAAGTGGATATAAACAATATAGTACAGAATAACCATGCTACACTCTACAGTCCCATATAAGCTAAGTAGCAAAGAGGGCTTATGAGAAGATGTATAAATCTCCATGGGAAGAGAAAATAGAATAAACATTGCAGGTTGAGAGGTACAGTTGAGTCATGGTTGGGGATAGGAATAGAAGGAATCAAGTGGGAAAGTGATGAAGGGAGAAAGTGCTAAGGAGAGACAGCAGTAATTCGGGGACAACTCAGGGATATACAAGAAACCCAGTGAAATGGAGGCTCCAAAGAATCCATCAGGGTGATCCTAGCTAACACGCCTACAAATGGAGGATACAATTTCTGAACTGGCCATATACTGTAATTAGGTAAGACTTTCAGTATAATAATTGTGATACTACCCAGACATAATAGCTTTAGTCTACAATTTCTCCTGCCTCCAAGACATGTTTAGGTTAAGTGCTGCATGAATTGTGGGAGTAGTCAACCAATGACTGATTCTACCTATGTTTTAAATATAATTTCTTTTATTCTCACTGGTATTTTGATCTATGTCTGCAATTCTGTATAAGAATACATTGATTCTTGTTTGATTAACTCCTATTTGTGAACTTATAGTCATCTCCCCATATTTAAGTTATCATATAATATGGATACTTTTAATATCTATCATATAGAATTATTTTAATATAATTTGTGTTAAAACACATTTCTTACATATACTCACATATAGTACAGTACCTAGCATATAGTGTTTAATTGTAATAAGTAATTGAACACCAATTTCATTTCCACTGAGATATAAATACAGATTTAAAGATTATAGTACCTTTTTATTCATTTAAAATGAAAATAGTTACAAGGTTTAATTGATCCAGGTTATAGTTACTTCACTCATGAGTCTGAGGATATATAAAAACCATGCAGTCTAGTCTAGTGAGAGATAAATAGTCCATTCCCCACACCAAAAAAAAAATGTTCTCCTTCTTCCCTAGGATCATTTGTGCATTGATCCATGAGGTTAGAAAGAGCAGAAGTGGGAAACAGGGTTTAGATTTCAGTGGATATGGAGACAGCCCTCATGGATATGATTTCAGTGAATCATCTCAGCTTTATTCAAGAACAAAGGAAATATATAGGATTGCAGTGCCTGGGGACAAATTGTATTTACATTAAGCAACCTACTCCTTTCAAAGGACTTCCACTTTGGTAGTAGGGTCCTATAGCAAAGTTCTTAGTACAAAGCACATTTATCTTATGTGCATTAGGGAAAGGAATCTAGCATGAAACTCTGCCAAGATTCATGCTAAGGATAATTCTGGCATTGAGGCATAGACACAGCTTTTAGATAAAATCAGTCTTCTGCGCTTAGAGACATTCTCCAGATAATGGCAGGGAGAGATCAGAAAGTCTTACTGGGGAGGGATTTCCTAATGTTGCCGAGCTTTGGGGGGAGCTGCTAGGCCATGATAGATTGAAACTTCAGATCATCAGGATTCTTAACAAAAAAATATACACAAGTGAAATAAAAATTATAACATGTAATTAGATTAGGGCAGGGTATATATTCTTATTTAAAAACACAGTATAGGTTTGCAAATGAAATGAACACAACTGATGTGGGGCCTGAAACAGAAACACTAAGCACAAAAAGAATAAATTAGGTATTTTAATGATATGCATATGTAATTTCCTAGAGCAGAGTCAGTTATTAAATGACTAACTGAAAAAAGAAAATTCAAAATACTGATCAATGTTATTACAGAATTGTACATTCAAAACACAGCACTTCAAGTTATTTATATTATAATCATCAGTACACATAATTATATTAATATCTATCTCTGTGTTAAATTAGTAAGATAAAATTGTATAACAATAAATTCAAGTGTTAGTTTGCTTTGTATTTTAAGATAGAATCTGATACTTCATCTTATAGTTGAAGATGGTTTGAAACTCATTTTATAATCTAGAAGGAACTCAAACATTCCATCAAAGCCTCTCATATTGCATGATTACAGGAATTTTTACCTAATTTGTCTGTAAATTATGTACTTTTGGATGAAATAAAAGCACCAGAGAAAATAGAGTATTTAATGTTACTCTCAATATTAATTTGAAAAACAAATTGTGTTCTAATTAAACTGAAATAATCTTTTTGGACACACATTACAATGCTTGCATTAATCATGAACATCTAGAACATCAGTGGCTTTTTAGACAACATTAATAAATGTTGATATTCTAAAGGGGAATATAGCTTTTCTTTTTTCTGTTCAGAACAGAATAGATGAACTTTTTGTTGTTGCTTGTTTTTGAGATAGCAGATAGGAAATTAGATATAGCTATCAACAGCTGACAAAAACACAAGTATTATTATGAGTACCTCCTGAGAAGGTAAGAAAAGTCTGTTAAAAATAATACCAAATTGAGTGGAGGTAAGGGAAAAATATATAATATTGAGCATAATTAAAATAAAGATGTGTAAAATTATTCCCAAACAGCATAGTGTTACATGCTCTTTGGGGGAAGGCTTCACCCCAGTCTCTGGCATCCATATATCCAAAGTGCATGAAATGTTTGGATGGAAGCCACATCCCAGCCCCTGGCATCTATATAGCCAAAGAGTCTGGAATGTTGTGGTGGAAGTTTGACCACAAGAGCCATCCCCTGGGAATTGATTCATTCTGACTCCTTCTTCAGACAGCCCACCAAAGGATTACCACTCCCTGAAGATACTCAAAACTACTCCAAAAGGGTATTTAAACTGGACCCGAGGGAACAAACACTTTGTTTTCCTGCCTTCCTTTCCAGTTCACTCTCTGATGAACTGGAAAGCCATTCAGGAGTGTTTGTATCCATTAAACCTGGGCTTTTTCCCCTTAAGTTTGTTTATGTCTGATTTGGATTATCGTGTCACCAGAAAAGCTTATCAGGTTGCAGAAACTTTTCACATGCTATGTGAAAAGAGAAAGTTTATTAGAGTTGAAATTTTATCTTTGTCAAATATTTCAGGTTGGAGATTTTCTTTAATATGTTCCTGTCTCTCCATTTTCTCCAAACTCCTTCTGGCAATTTTCAAAATTTTGCTCGATATAATTACATACTCTTCTCGAATTGAACACTGCCTGGCCCATTAGTTCCAGCCTCTTATTGGCTAGCTCTTACATAATGATCTAACCCATTTCTAATATTCTGCGAAGCACCATGAGCTGGCTTACCAGTAAAGATATTAACCTGTGTCTGTGTCCGGTGGGAGAACCATGGCGACTCCCTCACTCAGCTTCTTTCTCCCAGCATTCTGTTCTGTTTACTCTGCCTATCTAAATTCTACCCTATCAGAGGGCCAAGCAGTTTCTTTATTAATTAACCAATGAAAGCAACAAATAGATACAAGACCCACCTCCATCATTTCCCCTTTTTCTGTTTAAACAAAAAGGAAGGAAGGCTTTAACTATAACATAGCAAAATTACATATAACAAAACAGTTATCAAGTAAGAATTACAATATTTATATCTATTTTATCTTTATCATAACTAAGGAAAATTATAACTATCTATTCTTCAACTCCATCAAAGACTCCAGAAGGATATAATATTACCTAAGCAAACAAGAAATCCAAAGCTCTAGAAATGACAGAGACATCTCGCTGTATGGACAGTCAGCCAAATTTCTTTTGTACCGTCAGGGCATCCATCTTTGGCCTTCAGGCCCATAGTATCCAGCAGACATTTCCATGAAGCAGGAAATTTCAAAGACAGTTCAGTCACTAAGTCACTATCTACTGTGTCCTGCAGAATGTCTCCCGGATTCTTTTATGAAGCAGGAACCCTGAAAGACCATCTCACCTTTAGGCAAGTTCAGCAGTCCTCTCTCTGCCGGTTCTCTGTGTCCAGTTTATGCATCAGTCCAGGCAAGAGCAGTTTCTTGCCCAAATGGCTAACCAACTCCATAAGGAGCCTCTTCGATGCCCATCTTCCTCTCGAAGTAGATTGGTGCTGCCAGGAGCAGAAGTGTCTCATAGTCATGAAAAGCCCTAAGTTATTAAAATATTTAAAATGCCATATTCTGTAGTCTTTGAAAGATATGAAGAATGTTTAACTGAAATATATTTCTATATATCTAGAAAATCTAACTAACATGACTACAAGCTTTACTATTCTTGATGATTATCCATTAGCAACCTATATTTCCTATTGTACATTACATTTTAAATGAACTACACAATCACAATACCTTAATCAATGTCAGAAATACATATACATATAACAAAATTGACCTTAAAATCCATACCAATACAAATTATTCATATCTATAAGAGGCTGGAACTAATGGGCCAGGCAGTGTTTAAATGAATACAGTTTCCATGTAATTATTTCGGGGTAAAGCTAGCCAGGTGCCGGGATGCAGCAGCCCGCCACTGTTCCTTCAACAGAGTGGCACCCACTGTGATGGACTAAATCCACTTTAAAACCTGAGAGGGCTTTAAAAAAAAAGGAGAGAAAGTTTAACACAGCTTTTGGCTGTTTGTGGGTGGCTTGCTGCAAAGAAATTTTCCTGACTCAGCGGCAGGAAAAAACTGGCTGTTTTAAAATGCCGGCATTCTGTGCTATGCTGCCATCGCCAACTCTGTCTGGCTCCTGCAGGAGACAGAACTTTTGAATGGAGCATTTGGAGTAAAATGCTACATCTTGCTTGATGAAAATGTGGACTGCTGTGTGCCTGGAACTGTGTGTGGCTCAGGGGCACCAAATGGCTCTGAGGCAGGAGCAGCTCAGCTCCGCCATACTGTACTGTGCTGGTCTCAGGCAGGAACTCCCGTAATTACTGTAATAACAGCACAGTTAAAGTTTAGACTGGGCATGACACGGGCAGTACCATATTACCTGTACATGGTGCAACTTAAGTTTTTAAGAACTGCTTAACATTTTAAGAAATGCTCCTGGATAGTAAAAAAAAATACAGATTCACAATAAAACAGATTCAGACATAAAAGACCACAGTGTTGGATGAGTGTATGTAGGCTTGAGAGAGAGAAGAAAAAATATAGAGAATAAAGTTAATGCCTTAAAAAAAGGTAAAGTCTTTAAAGAGACAGAATAAAGTAAAGTGATAGAGTAAAAATAAGCCACGTAAAAATGGAAAATTCACAGAGAGTCTGGATTCTTTGTATTATTGTGTTTTCTTTAAAATTTTTGATTATGAAGAAGCTAAGTACAGAGAGACATTTCATTATATGGGCTGCTAAGCTGAACCTGCACATATGTTCTAAAGGTATCTTGATTTCAGAATTTGGATCTAAGGTTATGATGCTTTGGAAAAGTCCTTCTTTTATTTTCATAGAGGATGAGACTCTATGGATTTCTTCTATTCCAATTTGGTATGATAGACCACGTCCTCCTGAAAGGTTGCTGTGAACATCCTCAAAAAATTACTTCACTCAACTGCCAACTGAGATGAACCTGGCACACAGGTTACCCCATGAAAGATATGATTAACAGTGCCCCCATTCAGCAGGAAGCAGTTTGGAGAGAAATAACTGTGTCCATGTTCCCAAATATTGTTTATAAATGTTCTTTTACATTTAAAGGGGGATATGATATAGATATGAATAATTTGCATTGATATGGATTTTAAGGTCAATTTTGTTATATGTATATATATTTCTGATATTGATTAAGGTATTGTGATTGTGTAGTTCATTTAAAATGTAATGTATAATAGGAAATATAGGTTGCTAATGGATAATCATTGATAATAGTAAAGCTTATAGTCATGTTACTTAGATTTTCTAGATATTAGAGATATATTTCAGATAGGCATTCTTCATATCTCTCAAAGGCTGCAGAATATGGCATTTTAAATATTTTAATAACTTAGGGCTTTTCATGACCATGAGACATGTCTGCTCCTGCAGCACCAATCTACTTCGAGAGGAAGATGGGCATCGAAGAGGCTCCTTATGGAGTTGGTTAGCCATTTGGGCAAGAAACTGCTCGTGCCTGGACTATTGCATAAACTGGACACAAGAACCCACTGAAAGAGGACTGCTGAACTTGCCTAAAGGTGAGACAGTCTTTTGGGGTTCAGGACTCATGAAAGAGTCTGCGAGACATTCTTCAGGACACAGCAGATAGTGACTGACTGCCTTTGAAATTTCCTGCTTCGTGGAAATGTCTCTGGATACTATGGGCCTGAAGGCCGAAGATGGATGCCCCAGTGGTATATAAGAACTTTGGGTGACTGTCCAGGCAGCAAGATGTCTCTGTCACTTCTAGAGTTTTGGATGTTTCTTACTTGTTTACTTAGGTAATATTATATCTTTCTGGAGTCTTTGATAGAGTTGAAGAATGGTTAGTTATAGTTATAGTTTTCCTTTGTTATGGTAAAAGATAAAATAGATATAAATATTATAATTGTAATTCTTACTTGATAACTGTTTTGTCATATGTAATTTTTCTATGTTAAAGTTAAAGCCTTCCTCTTTTTGTTTAAACAGAAAAAGGGGAAATGATGAAGGAAGGTTATTGGCTAATAAAAAACTGCCTTGGCCCATTTTATAGGTTAGAACATAGGTTGGTGGAGTAAACAGAACAGAATGCTGGGAGGAAGAGGAAGTGAGCTCAGACTCAATAGCTCTGCTCTCTGGAGCAGACGCGATGAAGCTCAGACCCAGGATGGAAATAGGCTAGAATCTTCCCAGGAAGCGCACCTTGGTGCTACACACATTAAAAGAAATGGGCCAGGCAGTGTTTAAAAGAATACAGTTTCTGTGTAATTATTTCAGGGCATAAAGCTAGCCATAAGGGTGGCCGGGTGCCGGGGACACAGCCCCGCTGCTCCTATTTCAACAAACTAGAACTTTATTTCACACTATACTTGAAACTCACTTTCAAATAGATCAAGACCATTTTAAATATGATACTCTTAATTATGTGTAGACAAATAGGAGCATGTTTCAATTTATAAACAATGGGAAAAACTTTAGTAATAGGAAATACCACACTCAACAACAGATTTTCATGAAACTAGAAAACCTTTGTGAAGAAAAGAAAAAAAAGAAGAAGAAGAGAAGGAATAGACAGCCCACAAGAAGAAAGATAATTCTCAGTCACTATTAATCTGACAGCAGATTTATGTTAAAAAGTTTCAATTTAAAAATAGTCCTAAACATTAAGAAAATAAATAACCCAATTTTAAAATGGGTTATGGCATTCATGTTAGCATTAACACAGAGGTCTCCATGCTCTCTTTCTTAAGTGTATTGTTTATTTAGTAATAGCAACAGAGTTTTCATAGCTGGGAGGTAAATAAGGTCAATAAGAGTAGGCTGTCTGTTTAAGTAACCTCTTTGAGAGCTCTGAACAACAATGAAAAACAAAGCTTTTCATGTATGTATTGGGTGTTTTGTTTATGGTCTTTGGTGCTAGGAGGGAGTACCTTCATCCCAAATGAGAAAAGTCCATTAATATTGTTTATGCATAATAAATACACTAAATAATGTATATTTTATTTTTGGTAAATTGTTAATATTATGATTTGTGACTTTTAAAAATATACATATATACTGTAGACCTACATAACTACTAACTGCCAGTGAAACAATAGTTATTGGATGATGATGATATGAAACCATCAGTTTGCTAAAGAAGCATATTCCCAATGTATAATCATTTGTGTACTAGTCACTGTTCATCAATGAAACTACTTTTTGTATCTGTTGGAGGCCATTACAGAAAACCACAGTAAAGAAAATGCACAAATCTGGAGCCCCATGCCAATGGATGTTGTGGGAACTCCTTTAGACAATAGCCTTTAAGATACCAACCTACTTGGTCATGGTCTCATACTATAAATATAACTCTAAAGCTTTCTCCTCTAAAGCTCTCTCTCTCTCTCTTTCTCTCTCTCTCTCTCTCCTGCTGGATATGGTTTCTCTTCCTTATTTGTACAGAGGACTGTGATCTGTGATTCTCCCCCTAAATAAATAACCCTTCATTATTACTCAGTTCTGAGATAGTGTAGAACTATTTTATTTGTGTTCTCTTATAGCTGTTACCTGATGGAGGAAGGTCATTGGTTAAAAAATAAAGAAACGGCTAGGCCCTCATAGGTTAGAACATAGGTGGGTGGAGTAAACAGAACAGAATGCTGGGAGGAAGAGGAAATGAGCTCAGACTCGATAGCTCTCCTCTCTGGGGCAGACGCGATGCAGCCAGCCACCAGGTCAGACATGCTGAATCTTTCCTGGTAAGCGCACCTCGTGGTGCTACATAGATTATTAGAAATGGATTAAGAGGCTGAAACTAATGGGCCAGGCAGTGTTTAAAAGAATACAATTTGTGTGTTGTTATTTTGAGGTATAAGCTAGCCAAGCGGCCAGGAGCCAGGCTGTGGGAAGAGGCCTGTCACCCACATGAATCCCAACTCCCTGCCTACCAGGATTGGCCTAAAACACCCTAAAGGTCCATAGCCCAGAAGATCTCTCACCTCCAACCCCCTGGCTTGAGTTCACACCTACTAAGCAGTTTTTTTTTTCCAAAACCCCACCACAGTGGAACTACTGCTTAGCAATGTAACAATTTCCTGGTATTGCACATGCTGCCCCACCTTCCCCTGCTGATTCTGGTTTATAGCTCCTGCTCACAAACATGAAGTTCCACCATATAATGTCCACCAAAAAATTCTCTCTGTGTATGGAATTTACTTAATTGCTCTAAATTTGTCAAGCAAGGCATATTTGTCACTATTTAACCAGACACCAACATATAAAAGCAAAGCAGGACTCTTTGTCACTCACTGATCATATCATCCCTAAGCCACCAATAATGACTCTCCACAACACAGCTGCAACTATGACACCACTGGCCAATAAACATTATTACACCTACAACAATTTACTGAAATCTCATAAAAGAGGTAGGTAAATTAATAAATTAGAAAAATATATGATTGCAGCAATATTACCATTCAATAATTTAATAATCTTATTTCTTATACTATGGGTGGTATTCTGCAGGACTTATATGGTTTTCCTGATATATTTATTTATTGGGTATTGGGACTCAGCTTTGTTTTTCAAATTGTATCCTTTAAAAAATGGTTTGATAACAGAGCCAAGAATGAGACACTTTTAAAAATGATAGTCTTTACAGACTAATAATAAACAACTAACTGACAGGGTTAATACCATCAATAGTTAGCTGAAAAAAATAATACCATTGAAAAGGTTAACATTAATTTGACAGACAAAATTCAATCTATGTCAAAGCGTGCTGAGAAATTATCTGAATAAATTTACAATGTTAAATTTGACAATGAAAATTTGTTTAAAAATTATGACACATTAGCAGAGGGGGTATCTCTCCAGGAAGGCAATCTGCATGCCATCCAAAAAATATCAAAGGATGAGAAGTTATCCTTAATGGATAAATTTTGTACCTTGGTATTACATGTGCAGAATGAGGACCAGAGATTATGGGAGTCACTGAGATCACTAGAATTATATATAGGTCAAGAGATTCATTCTGTAATAAAGACAGTGGTAAAAGTATTTAAAATGATTGAGTAAAAATATCAGAACTAATAAGCAGGAAGAGAATGTACAATGACAGGATTTAGATTTGCTAGTATGAGTTAGAGTCAGAGATTACTTACCCAAGGTTTTAGCTTCTTATCCTGAAACCATCTCTAAAAACCATCAAGTTCTAAATGCTCAAAATGATCTAAAGAATTTAGATGGAAACCTATAGGTAAGATCTAAAAGTAATTAAGGAGGCAGTGAGATCGTATGGCTTGAATTCACTATTTGTTAGGGAGATGGAAAAGACAGAGGGCTTCCAGCAATGAGGCTACCCCACATGATGGGCTTCAATTAGTTTTAGTGGTCCTGGAAGATGGACCAAACTTACTGTAAACATGCTCCCTGTGAGAAGAAGCAAAAATTTTAAAAGAACAGGAAAAAAGTAAATGGATTTGAGACTTCCATGAATCAACCTCTTGGCAAGGGCATGTAACATGAGGGCTGGGCAGCTTGTTGGGGTTTCTGTCACACCTGGTCCCCAGCCATTGAGTCCCAGAGTAAATCACACAGAGGTATCCATAAGTTATAAACTGATTGGGCCATTAGCTCAGGCTTTTTATAAGCTCTTATCACTTATATTAACCCATTATCCTTATCTATGATAGCCACATGTCTCAGTACCTTTTTTAGCAGGGCAGGTCACATCCTGCTTTTTTGGTGATCTTGGGAGGAATGGGCTTCCTCCTTCCCAGCATTCTCCTGTTCTTGTCGCCCTGTCTCTATTTCCTGTCTGGTTGATCCACCTATACTTCCTGCCTGGCCAATCAGCATTTATTTAATACATGATTGACAGAATACATACATTTCTCCCACAGCAAGGGCACTTAGACTGACCCTCAAGATCAAGCTCTTTATGAAAAATATATCTTGTCCCTATGTCACATAGCAGCCTTGAATGCTTGAGACAGGATTCAAGAAGTAGGAAACAGAATTGAATCATATATTAGGGTTAAATAGGGCCAAAGAGAATCTTCTAGTGACTTTTTAAAAAAGATTGTCCATGCCTGTACAAATAGGAGAAACAGACCAAGAAGGTAGATGACTACTTATTGAAATTCTGGCTTTTGAAAATGCTAACTTAAAATGCATAAAAGATATTTGGACATTTAAAGTTTGGAATAGCACCAATGGTTGAATGAATACTTCATACAAAACATGCTGTGACACTTGACTATAATACTGAGGCTTGGGTGAGAGAAGTAATATCCAGAAATATGAGGATACTTCAAAATGTCAAATATTTTAATTGTGGAAGAATAAGACTTCTGAGAAGGGATTGTAGATAAGAAATTTGTAGAAATAATATCTCCTCTGGGAATGGCAAAAATACTTCTCAACTTTCTGGATTGTGTAGAAGATTTGAAAATGGCCAACATTGGACCAATCAAAGAAGATCAAAAGAGTTAGAAAAGGCAACTCAACACCAGCTGGAAACTCCCTTGGGGCGTCTCATAAGACACCAAGTCAAATGTGGTCCAGTCATTCCCAGACACTGTTGAGGACATGTCTCACCAGAAAAGTTAAGAACAGTACCTAGTGTTAAAAAAATACTGTTCTGGATGACAAGATGAACATGGATAATGAATTAAAATAAAATAGAAAATGTATATTTGGGCAGATAGCTATAAATGATCAAAAACCAAAACTAAGAGTGCAAATAAATAACATTGTAATTGACGGATTACTGGACATGGATGTGGTTGTGACAATCATTACTCCAGAATGTTGGCATCCTAATCGGCCTCTTCAAGATCCAGATATCTAATTCCTAGAAAATGGAACCCTATCTCAAGTGAATCAAAAAATAAAATGGGTTGAATTCATAGGATCAGAAGGACAGAGAGGTAGGCTGAGGCTATATGTGACAAATATTGCAGTAAATATATGGGTCACGATCTGATGCAGCAATGGAATGTCCAGATTAACATTCCTGCAATCCCAGCAACTCATGTTTCTGGGAAGGATATTATAAGTTACTATACACAAAGGACACCAGCCAATTGGGTTATACAAAGCAACTAGAAATCCTTTAGAGATACCAAAAGACATATCTTTAAAATGGTTAACTGACAAAACAATGTGTGTTAAAAATGGTATTTAACAGAAGAGAAACTGCAGGCTTTAGAACAGCTGGTACAGAAGCCATTATATGATCAACATATTGAGAATCAAACAGTCCTTGGAATTCTCCTATATTTGCTTTTAAAAAGAAATCTGGAAAATGGATAATGGTGAGAGAACTAAGAGCTGTCAAAATGGTAATTCACCCTATAGCCCCCCTATGATCTGGAATACCTTTGCCTTCACTATTGCCTAAAGGATGCCTTCTTATAGTTATTGATTCGAAAGATTGTTTCATCACTATATCCTTATAAAAAAGGAAAGAGAAAAAATTGCCTTCACAATGCCTACTTATAATAATTCTCAGCACACTAGGAGATATAAATGAACCATCCTCCAATAGGGAATGCTCAATACCCCAGCCTGTGCTAATACTTCATAAGTCAGCCATTGGAAATAATATATAAACAATTTCCTAAATATTTTATTTACCATTACATAGATGTCACTTTGTTATCTGATTCAAACTTAGATACTTTAGAAAGAATGTTTGAAGAAGATTTCTTTTTGCCTAAATGGGAATTACAAATTGCTCCTGACAAATTATAAAGAGGAGATTCTCTCAATTACCTAGGTTATAAAATAGGTTTACAGAAAATTAGAACACAAAAGGCACAAATTAGGAGTGTCATATTATGGATTCTGTATGTATGACTTTCAAATATTGTTAGGAGATATTTCCTGTCTACAACTCACTGCTGGGATAACACCTAATCTAATAACTCATTTAAATAAAGCCTTAGATAATGATAAAAACTTAAATAGTCCCAGGGAATTAATAGCTGAAGCTGAGAAAGAATTTATTGTGATAAGAGAAAAATTACAGAAGGTAGATGTGTATCAGATAAATCCAAATATTAATTGCATTCTAGTCATATTGCCTTCCAGAATTTCCTCTAAAGTAATTTTAATGTACAGGGAAGATATTTTCATAAAAGGAGTATTTTACCAAACATACCAAATAAAAAATTAAAAATTTATGTAGGAAATGTCTCTGAATTCAACATAAAAGGAAAATTGAGACTTTGTCAACTAGCAGTAATAGAACCAGTAGAGATTATAGTGCCCTTTATTACTCATACAAAAATTACACTGAGACAATGAACTCTGGCAAAGTGTTTGTGCTAATTTTTAGGGAGATTAATAAAAATTATCCAAAAGTGATAGAATTAACCTTTTAAAGAGCACTACTTGGATCATCTACCACATTGTACATGATAAACCAATAGCTGGAGCCTGTAAATTCTATACTAATGAAAACAATTCAGGAAAGGCAGGTTACAAATTAGAAGATTTATGAAAGGTAGAACAAAGCTCAAATAATTCTGTCTAAAAGGAAGAATTATATGTTATTTTCATGGTACTAAGGGGTTTTAAGAACCTCTCAATAACATTACTGATTCGCAATATGCAAAAAGAGATGTCTCACATGTTGAAACTAATCAATTTATATCAGATGATGAAGAATTGACTTTATTATTCATTCAAATTTGACATATAATAAGGAAGAAGCTTCATAATATATATGAAATACACATTTGATCCCATATGCATCTTCCAGGTCCTCTAGCAAAAGGCAAATCAAAAATTGATCAATTATTGATTGGAAATGTGCTGAAGGTCTCAGAATTCCATAAAAACATCACGCTAACAGCAAAGGTTTAAAGAAAGAGTTTTCTATTTCATGGCAACAAGCTAAAGAGATTATAAAGAGATGTCATTTCTGATTTGAATCCCCTTGATCCCCTTATGTTGTCTTATTGCTATTGCTAAAACTTCAAGCACAATATTGAAGAGGTATGGAGAGAGTGGACAGCCTTGTCGTGTTCCTGATTTTAGTGGGATGGCTTTGAGTTTCTCTCCGTTTAATTTGATGTTAGCTGTCGGCTTGCTGTAAATAGCTTTTATTATATTTAGGTATGACCCTTGTATCCCTAATCTCTCCAAGACTTTTATCATAAAGGGATGTTGAATTTTGTCAAATGTTTTTTCAGCATCTAATGAAACGATCATATGGTTTTTTCTTTCAGTTTATTTATATGATGGATTACATTGATAGATTTTCTTATGTTGAACTAGCCCTGCATCTCTGGGATGAAGCCTACTTGATCATAATGGATAATTTTTCTAATGTGTTCTTGGATTCAGTTTGCCAGTATTTTGTTGAGGATTTTTGCATCGATGTTCATGAGTGAGATTGGCCTATAATTCTCTTCCTTGGTTGAGTCTTTGTGCGGTTTTGGAATCAGAGTAACTGTAGCTTCATAAAAGGAATTTGGCAATGACTCTTCTGCTTCTATATTGTGAAATACATTAAGGAGTATAGGTATTAGGTCTTCTTGGAAGATCTGGTAGAATTCTGCTTTGAAACCGTCTGGTCCTGGGCTTTTTTTGGTAGGGAGGTTTTTGATAACCACTTCTAATTCTTCGCGGCTTAACAGGTCTATTTAGATTGTTCACCTGTTCCTGGTTTAACTATGGTATTTTGCATGTAAATAGATGGAAATAGAAAACACTATCCTGAGTGAGGTAACCCAGACCCAAAAAGAGGATCATGGGATGTACTCACTCATAATTGGTTTCTAGCCATAAATATAGGTCACTGAGTCTATAATTTGTGATCCTAAAGAAGCTAAATAAGAAGGTGAACTGTTGTAATATGAGCAGCTGGGCTGCATTCCTCTACCCGGCTAGCTTTATACCCGAAATAATTACACAAAAACTGTATTCTTTTAAACACTGCTTGGCCTATTAGTTCCAGCCTCTTATTGGCTAGCTCTTACATATTAATCTAACCCATTTCTAATAATCTGTGTAGCCCATGAGGTGGCTTACCAGAGAAGATATTAACCTGCGTCTGTCTGGAGTGGGAGAATCATGGCGACTCCCTTACTCAGCTTCTTTCTCCCAGCATTCTCTTCTGTTTACTCTGCCTATCTAATTTTCTGTCCTATTAAAGGGCCAGGGCAGTCTCTTTATTTAACCAATGAAATTAACACAAAACAGAAGACTCTACCCCATCAGAGAACCCAGAGAAAAACATATAGTTATTATTTCTGCTATGGGAAATAGACAAGATTGCTGGGTAAAAAAATTGGGACCTTGGTGGTGGGGTGGGATGGGGGTAAGGGGAGATGGTGAGAGAAAAGTGAGAAGGGGAGGATGGGGCAACTTGGGGAAACAGGATGATTGGGGATAAAACAAGGTTGGATAGAGGAGCAGGGAATCACATAACTTAATTAAGGGAACCACCTTAGGGTTGGTAAGAGACATGAACCTAGAGTGGCACCCAGGTGCCCAGGGCAATGTCCCCAGTTAGTTCCTTGGGCAGCTGAGGATAGGGAACCTGAAATGACCCTATCCTATAGCCATACTGATGAATATCTTGCATATCACCATAGAAACTTCATTTAGCGATGGATGGAAATAGAGACAGAGACCCACACTGGAGCATCGGACTAAGCTCCCAAAGTCCCAATAAGGAGCAGAAGGAGGGAGAACATGAGCATGGAAGTCAGGACCATGAGAGGTGCACCCATCCACCTAGACAGTGGGGCTGATCTATTGGGAGCTAACCAAGGCCAGCTGGACTGTGACTGAAAAAGCATGGGATAAAACCAGACTCTCTGAACATGGCAGACAATGAGGGCTGATGAGAAGCTAAGGACAATGGCATGGGGTTTTGTTCCTACTTCATATTCTGGCTTTGTGGGAGCCTAGCCAGTTTGGATGTTCACCTTCCTGGACCTGGATGGAGGGGAGAAGACCCTGGACTTTCCATAGGGCAGGGAACCCTGAGTGCTCTTCAGACTGGAGAGAGAGGGGGAGAGGAGTGGGGGGAGAGGGAGAGGGGCAGGAGGAGGGGGAGGGAAATGGGAGGCTGGGAGGAAGCAGGGAATTTTTTTTCAATAAAAAAATAAAAAGAAGAGATGTCCTATTATTCTTTCTATAACAAAATACTGCTACTTGCATGGAGTAATCTAAAGGGTACTCAAAGGAATGAAATATGGCAAACAGAAGTGTTCCACTTTACAGATTTTGGAAAATTAAAATATGTACACCACACAATTTGGTATGGGAGGTCCTTCTGTCTATGTGTTGCTTCTGTTGGTTAATGAATAAAGAACTGGCTTTGCCTATAGCATGGGAGAAGGAGGGCAGAGTCTGTGAGATACTATGGATCCACTACCAGAGATAGACACTGAAAATTTGCTAGTAAGCCACAACCTTGTGGTGATACACAGATAAATGAAGATGGGTTAAATTAATATGTAAGAGTTAGCCAATAAAAAGCTAGAGCTAGTGGCCCAAGCAGTGATTTAATTAATACCGTTTCTGTGTGATTATTTCAGGTCTAAGCTAGCCAGGTGGCTCCCCTTCCCCAACAAATTGGCACCCATGTGGCCAACTAAAATTCACTTAACACCTAAGAGAGCTGGAAATGAAATTATAGTCAGAAAAGAATAGAGTTTAGCACAGTTTCTTGGTAATCACATTTTTTTTCTAGATGGGCTTTCAGCAAGCAAGGAATCCTGGGGCACAGTAAAAACTGCATGACTTCTCTAAA
The DNA here is from genome assembly GCA_025134845.1 of Neodon shergylaensis. Classification (NCBI taxonomy): domain Eukaryota; kingdom Metazoa; phylum Chordata; class Mammalia; order Rodentia; family Cricetidae; genus Neodon; species Neodon shergylaensis. Next base: position 824,385 of record JABTXL010019933.1, on the reverse strand, counting down.
AACGGTGGCAGCTTCCTGGTTAGCTATCATGAAAAGCTCGGGCTCTATTAGGAGGTTTGGCTATCAAACATGTAAATGGGGTTTGTGGACTGCATACTGCAAATAACTAGGTGGCACCATTAGCCAACTGGTTATCAGAGTTGAGGCAGTAAGGATGGCTCCCTCCCAACCATCTCAGGTACTAAGACTTCCAACATTTTGGAATAGGTGAGGCAAAGAAGCAGGACTGTATTACCACTAGCAATGATGCATCTTAAGTTTTTAAAAAGCACTTAGCATTCTAAGAAGTACTTCCAGATAGTAAAGAATTACAGATTCACAATAGGACAGATTCAGACATAAAAGACCTCTAAATGGGTCACAGTGTTGGATAAATGTACATAGGCTTGGCAGAGACAAGAAAAAGAGTATCGAGAGTTATAAAAATAAATGAATGCTTTTTAAAAATAAAATAAAGTCTTTGAAGAGACACAGTACAGACAGTCATAAAAAAAGAATAAGCCACATAAAGATGAAATATACAGAAAGAGTCTGGATTATGCATACTATTGTGTTTTCTTTGAATTTTTTTGACTGCAGAGACACATTTAATTTTAGGGACTTCTAAGATAAGTCAATATATACACTTCAAATGTATCTTGAATTCAAAATTTGAGTCTAAGGATATGTTGCTTTGGAAAAGAGATTCTTCTTTTGTTTTCACAGAAGAAGAGAGCCTTGGATTGCTTCCAGACCAATATGATTTAATGTACCAAAACCCTCTGAAAGGTTGTTGTGGACACCCCCACAAAGAAAATATTTTGCCCAATGAATAGCAGGAAGCACTTTGGAGAAACTATGCCCATATTTCCAAATATTGTTTATAAATATTTGTTTACATTTAAAGGGGATATGGCATAGATATGAATAATTTACATTGGTATAGATCTTGGTTTATTGATACAAATTTAAGGTAAATTTTGTTATAGTGGTATGTATTTTTCTGCCCTTGACTAAGGTATTGTGTTTGTGTAGTTCATTTAAAAATGTAATATATAATTAAGAAATATAGGTTAATAGATGTCATCTATAATAGTCAAGATTTTAGTTATGTTAGTTATATTTTCTAGATGTATAGAGATATATTTCAGTTAAATAGATATTTTTAATTTTTTTCAGAGACCTTCAGAATATGGAATTTAAAATGCTTAAGAACTTAAGACTTTTCATGAGAGTGAGACACATCTGCTCCTGGCAGCACCAACCTACTTTAAGAGAATGATAGGCATTGAAGAAACTCCTTATGGAGTTGGTTGACTATTTGGCAAGAAACTGCTCTTGCCTGGGTTGCTTAACTGGACATGAAGGAGCCACAAAGAAATGACTGCTGAACTTGCCTAAAGGTGAGATGGTTCTTCAGGGTTACTGCTTCATAAAAGAATCTTCTAGACATTCTGCTTGATAACTGTTATATGTAATTTTACTATGTTAAAGTTAAAGCCTTTCTTTTTTAAAACAGAAAAGAGGAAATGTTGTGGGAGGTCCTTCTGTCTATGTGTTGCTTTTATTGGTTAATGAATAAAGAAATAGCTTGGATTACAGCATGGGAGGAGGAGGGCAGATTCAGAGAGACGCCATTGATTCACTGTCAGAATTAGACATGCTGAAACTTAACTGGTAGGCCATGACTTTTTGGTGAGACACAGATTAATGGAGTTGGGTTAAATTAATATATAAGAGTTAGACAATAAGAAGCTAGAGCTAATGGACCAAGCAGTGATTTAATTAATTTTTTCTGTGTGATTATTTCGGGTGGCTGGGAACCAAACAACCAAACAAGTTACTTCCTTACTACACTTACTTAAGTTTTCAATGGCCAACAGCTTTGAGCTCAGAAAAAAACTGATTCAGTAATCATGTACTTATTAGAAGCTATGGCCATCATGTATATATCTACACAAATAAAGACAGATAATTTTCCAGCATATGTCTCTAAAAAATGAAATATTTTTCTCTTATTATAATATGAAGTACATTACAGGTATACAAAACAATCCTACAGGTCAGACAGTTTTAGAAATATCAAATCAACTATAAATGATACCTTAAAGAAATAAAATGGAACAGAAAATACCCCCCAGAAAAAGGTTGCATAATGCTTTATCAACCTTGAATTTTATTAACACTAATAAGAAAGAAACAATGGCAGCAGTGAGACATTTGATAATAGAAAAAAAAACTTCTGAATTAAATCAGCCAGTGTATTTCAAGGATTAGTTGACCTCAGAATGGAAACTAGGAGATGTGCTATGTTGGGGAAGGGATTTCACTCTTTTTTTCCACAGGAGAAAAAAAGCTATCTATACCATTGAAATTAACAAAGATTCAGTTTGAAAAGGAAAAACCTCTTGAGAAAGAGAGACAGCTTATCCAAATAAGTGACAATCATACAGCTGGTCAGAAAACCTCATAAGGGTTGGGGCAGTGTTCTGTTCTTGTCTTTGCAGGAAAATACTCATCTTCAAAAAGTCAAGAGACCCTGGACGTTTGGATGCCTAAAGAAGAAAAGATAACTATCCAGAAAGGATCACCAAGCAAATAGAATTATGTCTTATGAGTACAGGTCTTTTGCAGTGTAAAAACCTCTTAATATATACTACCGAGTAGAATAACAGACACAACTCACTTAAAAAAATCAAAGCTGGCTTTGGAGTTGGGTATGGTATATATGTATTCACAAACTCACCCTCATATATGCACACATCATAGATCACATATACATATATATGTATATATACATACACATGTAATTACCTATATATATACATTGTGCCTATGCACACACACATATATAATTATTGTGTAAATATATATTTCATATATATATATATGCATGTGTAAAAATAATTAAGGATCATGAATTTTGGAGAAAGAGGTAATTAAAGAGTTTGGGTGGAGTGGTTACAATGATACAGAGTCAATGCACATGTATGAAGTTCTCAAAAATCTTTTCAAAATAAGAAAATGAAATCAAGAAATTCATAGATAAGTGAATTAACCTAGAAAGAATTACAGTGTGTGATATTATTTAAAGAAACATAAAGTTTATGTTCTCCCTTTTATGACTATCCTAGCTTCAGATACTTTCTTTAGTACTTTGTTTTGGTAATCAGTAGAAGGCAGGAAACTAGAAAGTCATATTTGATGGAAGACATGTTAAAGAAGGGAAGATAGTAGTTTACAGGTAACATGAAAGTAGTTAGTTGAAACAATGGGGTGAAATACTTAAGCAGATCTTAGTGTTCACAGTACTATTATACAGTAAATATATAGCTGATAGATCAATAGACTAATCCAGGGGAAGTGCATATGTCCATGCCCACATGGAATAACCCATTTTGCAGAGCTATGGGAACACTTGTCCTTTGGAAAAATAACTGGGAAACTTGTAAAAACCTTGTAAAGCTATAATTATTTCTTTGAAATGGGATTTATTCTCAAAACACTTCAGCAGTGTAAGTAATGGAATGACTTTTCCATTCCTCCACACCATGATGCCTTAAAGTAGTAACATTCACTCTTTGTTCTAAGGGTAAATTTTACATAGTCAATAACACAAAATTACTTGCTAAGTGACCACAAAGAAATTACTATAGAAGATAGGTACTGAACAGGAAGGTAACTCTTACCAGACAGGCAGGTCTGGGTGTGGGTGAAGTCCAGGTTCAGGTGTGGTTAAGAATTTTACCTAATGATTTGGAATGTCAGGTATTTCTCCTTAAATTCTGGCTCTTGTATATCCTGTTCCCTGTTCCAGAGAGTTGCTTTATCACGTTCTACCTGCTTTTTTTTTATTTTGATATGCCACCATTGTCTTTGACTATGGAATTTTCCAACTATAATTTTAAATACTAAAAGCCTCTAAAGGTTGCCCCTTCTCTTCAATGTTTTCCCTCACACAAAAAATAAAGAACTCGTAGAGGTGATGTGCTTGAGTTAATATTATTATCCTCAGAACTTCCCTTTCCATAGATGTCTATTCTGAGCCATGAGGAGGTACTGAGGCTGGTACTCAAGGCTTCCAATTAGCAGAGAGTGTTAAAGGAGTATGATGAAGTCAAGGATGGAAGGACACAACTAAAACAAAAGAATGGCATATGAAAAGCTTATGTAGACGATTATTATCCTACCTGACCCAACATAAAATTATAAGTAGAAGAATAATAGAAGACATGTAGAATGAATCAAAGAATACAATGGCTATTGGTTAAAGGATTAAAGGGAAGCTTGTGGCTTTGAAGGTGATAGGTTCCAGTGTATGAGCTGCTATTATTATTTTAGTTAATGGATATTATGTCATATTGCTTTCTATATATTTATGTTTTACCCATAGATAAGGGCTGTTCTCAACATTGACCTTCAAAGCTGCTTTTTGCAATGAACAACAGTCATTGGAGTGATTTACATGTGGCAAATGTGATGAGAATAAGAAACAGAGTGCCCAATTCTTGATGGAACATCTAGATAAAATCCACCCATACCATGGTTCATAGAATATTAGGAAAGAGAAGTCAGAAAGACATGAAGAGAGAGGAAGATTACTATTAAATCCTAACCTCTTTATCAGTAAAATGTATTATATTCATGAAATCAGGAGCTGAAATTCACTGTAAAAGACTCACAAAATCAATCTACCCAAATCCTGAAATAAATGTAGTGATTATTGTGCATGCCACACCCCTTACTGTTTTTTTTTTGATAGCTGCTAATTTATGGAGAATCATTATTTATTAAGAATAATGTAGGTTTCACATGTTTAAATGAATGTCCCCACAAAGGAGAGAAGTAATACCTAGAAAGATAGACAAACAGAAAGACAGACAGACAGACACAGACACAGACACACAGACATAGAGTACTAAGAAGAGAAAGAAAGAGAAGTGTTAAAGGGGTACTTGGGCGATAAATATTAAGGGCAGAGCTGGAAGGGTAAGTACCAGAGAGTCATTTAATACATTAATATATAAAGTAATTAAAAATTAAGATAATATATGGTTGTGAAAGATAATTGTTTTTACTTGTAGGTAGTTTTTTCCTTCCTTGCAATTTTTTTGGATGGTCTTAACATGTTCTCTAAGATCTTGAATATTATACATTCTCTTTAGGTTGATTTAAGAAGCTTTTCCTTATTACTTGTAAATTGCATGACAAACGTTTTTATGACGTTAATTCTCAATTATTCTCTCTTAAACATTCATTGTTTTTTCTCAAATAAAGTTCTCACGATCATAATTTACAGTAGAGTTTTATTTCTCTTAAAATTTTAAGTGATCACATAAGTCATTAACAGCTCATTTTCTCTGAAGGACTTGAAATATTAGGTAGCATCTAGCTTGAAATTTCATTTTATCATGCTCTTTCATATTTTCTTCATTAATTTAATTTCTTGATTCTTCCATGAGTAGTAAATTCTTCATCATTATTTTGAGAGATATTGTCTAATCTCAGACAGTTGCAAGCTACTTTCTAAAAAAATATAAATTTTTAACAAAGTATCAGATAATCTCAAGAATATGAATTATTTATATTCTATGATCAGTATATTTCTTATGAAGTTCTTTTTACATGAAAAGTGACCAAACACAGATTCAGGTTTTGTAAAGCTAAGGAAAGTGTTGAGTCCATTAAAAGACTCTTTCTTCAATTCATCATAGTATATTCCAATAACCACCAATAAATCAGCTTTTATTCTGTACCTTCTTTGGCTTTCTATGGAAAGAGTAAAGTATAGAAAGAAGAAGGTTTAGGACTACTTACTGAAATATTTCACATGGGGTTTCAGACTTAGCACTCCCAGTTTAAAATTTCTTTAAGAGGCTGCTAAGATGATTCATGGGTAAAAATGTTTGCTGCCAAACTTCCTGAACTGATTTCAAACTCTGGAACCCCCATGTTAGATGAAAATTATTGATTGAAAAAGTTCTTTGCACACATTTTGTGTTATACATGCATATATGTATATGCACAAATATATCTGCACATATATAAGTAAACAAATAGATAAGTATTTGTAAAAAAATGAAAGAAATAAGGCAATTTTACCACAGTTACAAAAATGATTTTTGAAATAATTGAATTTGTTTGTTTAGCCCTCTAGAAGTTTATGGCTTGGAACTATTTGTCTTGGGAAAATGTTTACATTTCTGTCATCCATGTTGAGTTATCTAAATCTTTCTGTTATGATTTTGGATACCAAGCTTATAATCAACAAACACAGTAGCTGATTTTAGATATTTTTAAAAATATTATTGGACTCATTTTCTTCTTACCTATAAAGTCAGTAGTACAGATTAAATGATTATTTTGCTATCTTAAGAGAGCTACTCTCCAGAAATCTACAAAGTGCAGAAAAATATTTTATAAAGCTACTATAATTTTATTCTCACCATTTCCTCATGTTGTCACAGTTTCTATCAAGAGTACAAACACTGCTAGAGTTAACATATTATAAGAAATTAATATTAAAATAACAATACATGCTGAGAAGTTAGAAGTAATTCCACAGTCTGAAAATCACTCCTGAGTATATACTTATTTGCAGAGATCAGAAGTTGGTAATAAGTATACATTTCAGAAGGAGGAGATTATCAAGTCTTTTAAAAGTGTTACTTCATCTCAGTTCATGAGCGGGAGGAGTGTTGCTGTGATACAGAAACAACCAGCATGTTGTAGGCACTAAGAAAGCCACAGAGAATGGAATATAGCCTACAGGTGTATCATGGATGAAATTAGCTATCAAATAATATTATATGCAAAAGACAGACTTTATACTTTAGGGAGAAATGACTGCTCATCTTCTATGATTTACTTTGTTTTGAAGAGGTCATTAAAATAGTGTATTGGTTCAAGGGCCAAATTTGTACAGTAAGGGGGAGATTATTTCATATTATCTTTTTTTCTCAAAAATAATGCAGGCAGTACAGATTGAAGTGTTACATATGTATCTTTCTGGTGTTATACGGTTACTTAATGAATCTTTATATTTAACACATAATTATAGCTTCTTTGATTTTTCAACTTAAAGGAAAATGGTAACCTAGAGTGATATCATACACCAATGTACATATAAAAAGCTAAAGACATGTTATATCCATAATAATTTCAAAGATCCATGTACTCAGAAATATTGACTTATGTTAACACCATATAGGCTCCATACTGAATACCAATGTGTAGGAGGAAGGCCTGCTTGTTCGTTCCTGGCAGCCCAGCTAGCTTAGCCCCGAAATAATCACACAGAAACTATATTCATTAAATCATTGCTTGGCCCATTTGCTCTAGCTTCTTATTGGCTAATTCTTACATATTAATTTAACCTGTTTCTATTAATCTGTGTATCACCATGAGGCTGAGGCTTACCAAGTAAAATTTCAGCATGTCTATCTCCAACAGCTCCATGGCTGCTCCCTCACTCCACTTTCTTCCTCTCTTTGTTCAGTTTAGTTTTCTGTGGGCCCATATTTCGATATGGCACAAAAACCATTACCCCGGTTTGAGCTGATCACATAGCTCTGCAGACAAGCTGTCTGTGCCCTTAACAAAAGCCAGGATGCCTGCTCCTAGCTTCTTTTGTTAAAGTGTGGATTACCTGAGAAGAGGTGTTGACTGAAACTGGTCAGGATGTTTGGTGCTTCCTTCCTTTAGCAATTTGGAGGTTGTCTTATAGAGATGCTAATTCAGGGCCTACCTTACGGCTAGATGCAGACATGACTTAAGCCCAGGCACCTGGCTGCCTAGGTGATGGCATAATGTGTTTTCCCCGCTCAATTTGGTGTGGGTATATAAAATGTTTGGACAATAAATGGAGAGTCTGGCCTTTTCCATGATGACAGTGTAAGCTGTGTCAGTTCTTTTCCTCGCGACTCCATTCCAGCTAGGTTAGAGAATTAGGGAATTTTATGTTGGACCCTCACGGGCCACGACATAATGGCACCATAACGTGTGGCTTACCACTGAACCTCAAGATTAAAGACAACTGGAGCTGACCACTGAACCCTGAGACGAATGCCGGAGAAAGAAGTAAGAAAAAGGAACACGGTGCTGACCGCCGAGCTCCATGACCCCGGAGAAAGGACAAGATGATGAAAGACCGTGAATGCTGTCTGATAAACCCCAAGAGAAACTGGAGAATGGATGGAGGAGAACACGAGGCTGATCGACGCTCCCCAAAGAGCAAGGAAGAGGTGACCAGACATGAAGAACCCACGAGAAAACAATCAGTGGATGCGTGAGTAGTGAGAGCTCAGAACTAGAGATGTAGAATAGAGAAAGAAATGTAGAAAAGCGGGACAAAATTTAAATCGGGAGTAAAAACTTGTAAATAAGTTATATATGGGATAAGGGAAAAGTATTCAGTTATATATGTTGGTAACCTAAGTTAAAGTGGAGCAGAACAATGGCAGAGTTATTGAGAATCTGTAAGCGTGATAGACGCAGAATTGCAACTTTTATTGATTGCTAAATGGGTAGAAAAGTTAAAGGAAAAATGACTTTTGGCCCAAGAATCACCAAGTTGCTGCAGAGACTGAGGTGCCACGTGCTCACAGTAGCCAGTTAATCTAACCCACCTGTGGGTAAAAGGCAAGCAGGAGCAAAAGCAAGTTTAGAGAAAAAATTTAACCTCACACAGTCTATAGAACAGAGGAGAGGATTCAGAAATTCTCTTAATTTTATAATTTACAAGTTAAAATAAGAAAGATAATTAAAAATCCGCCTGCCAGAGCTCAAGAAGGCAGTCTAACAGACAAAGAGAGCCTGTGTCCTACCCCCTGCCATGCAGCGCAGTTCAAAAGAAAATACAGGTTTAAATTAAGGTAGCCTCTGAGATAAGCAGGTTGAAATTGTTTGTTTTCCATTTCACATTTTTGCCTTTTTGTCAAAAGTCTGCTGTTTGTAGGCAAGTGTATTTGTATCCAAGGTGGATTGATTTCAGTACTATGGCTGTAGTAAAGTTTAAAGTCAGAGATTGTGATGCTTTCAGAAGTTCCTTGATTGTACAGGATTTTAAGATTGTTCAGGCTAGCCTGAGTTTTTGTCTTTTCTCACAAGGTTGAGGACTGTTTTTTCAAAGTCTAAAGAATTTTGTTACAAGTTTAATGGGCATTTGCATTAGATCTGTAGATTGCTTTCAGTAACATTGTCAATTTTGCTATGTTGGTGCTGTTTTTACAAGAGAGTAGGAGATCTTTACATTTTCCGATGGCTTAAATTTCAAGGATTTAAAGTTCTTGTTGTGCAGGTTTTCAATTTGAGTGATTAGAGTTACTCATAGATATTCATGGTATTTATGGCTATCTCATTTATGATGTGTGTAGAAGAGATACATTTAAGTTGTTTTCAGATTCTGTGTATGATAAGTAATTCTGCTGTGAACCTGGTTGAGCACATGTCCTTGTTGTATGGTTGAGCATCTTTTGTATATAGGCCCAGAGGAAGTATAGCTGAGTTTTATAGTTTGTTGCCTAATTTTCTGAGAATTCAACAGCAATGGAGGAGTTTCTCTGAAACATAAGTTGTGAGCAGTATTTTTGATCTTGGTCATGTTGCAGAGATAAGATGGAGTCTCAGAGTTGTTCTGATTTACAGTTTTCCAATGGTTAAGGATGTTATATTTGAACAGTTTTTCAATGTCTTTCAGTCATTTTAAATTCATCTATTGAGAGTTTTCAGCTTAGGTCTGTTGCATATATTGTTAATGGATTAATTGTTCTTTTGGTGACGAATTTCCAGAGTTCTTTGTATGTTTTTGAAGTAGATTAGTGATTGGTGAGGATATTTTCTAATTATATAGGCTATTGTGTCATGTTGATTAAGTCCTTTGATATACAGAAGCTCCTCAGTACAAGAGATCTCAGTTATTAATTATTTCTCTCAAAGTGTATGCCACTGAGGTTGTGTTAGAGTTGTACCAGTGCATTTAAGTGTTAATTCTAAACAATTTTCTTATGAGGTTAAGTATTGTTGGTTTTATGTTGAGGTCTTAAAAAGAAAAGAGATGAGACACACCAGGGAATACAGGGCTTGACCTCAGTTTGGCCGTTTACATGGTTATAACACCTGAGATGGGGATGCAAGCTCTCCCCACAGGGATCTATGGGCCTTCACCAAAAGGTACTGTAGGATTACTGCTAGGAAGAAGTAGCTCAACTATGCAAGAGATCTTAGTGGCTCTTGGAGTCATAGATGCTGACTTTGAGGGAGAGATCAAGATGATGGTTCATTCAACTAAGGGAGTTTCTGTAGTAAAGACAGGTCAGAGGCTTGCACAATTAATCTTACTTCCAGCTGTGCAAACCAATAATCAGAGTAAAAAGGAAAAGAGAGGAGAAGATGGATTTGGTTCATCTGATGCATTTTGGGTACAGACCATAGGTCCTCAGAGACCAGAACTCACTTTGTTTATAAATGGAAAAATATTTTCTGGCCTCCTGGATATTGGCACAGATACTTCCATCATAACCACCAGTCAGTGGCCTTCTAAGTGGCCAAAAACAGAGACTATTACCCAGTTACAAGAAATTGGTCAGACTAGAAATCCTGAACAGAGTAGTATTAAACTACATTGGAAAGATGAGGAAGGCCATGAAGTAACTTTTAAGCCATATATTATTAAAAAGAAATCAGGAAAGTGGAGATTAATTCAAGATTTAAGAGAGGTTAATGCAACCATGCAGCCAATGGGAGCATTGCAACCAGGATTGCCTTCCCCGGCAGCCATTCCAAAAGGCACGCATAAGATTATCTTAGACTTGAAAGATTGTTTTTATACAATTCCTTTAGCGCCACAAGACTGTCAAAGATTTGCTTTTAGCACTGCTTCAGTTAATTTCAAAGAGCCAATGAGGAGGTATCAATGGAATGTCTTACCCCAGGGTATGTTAAATAGTGCGACATTATGCCAAAAATTTGTAGCCCAAGCTATACAGGAAGTTAGAAATCAATTTCCGCAGGTGTACACAATTCATTACACAGATGACATCTTGTTGGCTCATAGAAATGAAGATACTTTACTAGAGACATATGGATTGTTACAGCAGTGTCTAAGCCATGCAGGTTTGGATATCGCTCCTGAGAAAGTACAGAGGCACCCGCCTTTTCAATATCTAGGTCATATGTTATACCCCAAAGAAATTAAGCCTCAAAAGATAGAAATCAGGAAGGATGACTTAAAGACTCTTAATGACTTTCAAAGGCTATTAGGAAATATACAATGGCTAAGACCTTATTTGAAGTTTCCTATACGAGACCTTGAGCCTTTAAGTGAGATACTTAAAGGAGACAGTGATCCAAATTCTAGCAGGCAGCTTTCAGAAGCTGCCAGACAGACTCTCTCACAGATAGAGCAGGCTATACAGGAACAGCAGGTGTGCTGTATTGATTATAGCCAGACATGGCAAGCATGTATTTTACCTACAAGGCTGACTCCTACAGCAGTCTTATGGCAGAACAGACCACTCTTATGGATGTATCTGCCCGTATCACCAGCAAAAGTATTAACTCCTTATTTTGAAGCAGTAGCATGCTTAGCGCAGAAGAGCAGAATGGAATCTAGAAAATATTTTGGCAAAGAACCAGCTGTAATTAATGTTCCTTACACTAAGCAGCAAATTGAATGGTTATTTCAATAGTGACTCATGGGCAATTGCATTTGCTCAATTTCAAGGTCAGATTAATAATCTTTTCCGAGCTGACCAGTTACTGCAGTTTGCGCAACAGCATTCATTCATTTTTCCTAAAATAGTAGCAAAGAATCCCTTAAAGGATGCTTTGTTGATTTTCACTGATGGCTCATCTAATGGAAAAGCTGCTTATGTTGTCAATGGCAAAGGACACGTGGTACAGACAGAACCAGCTTCAGGTCAAATAGTTGAACTGCGGGCTGTAGCTCTGGTATTTAAGAATTTTAATAATAAGGCTTTCAATTTATATACTGATAGCCAGTATATTTATGAAGCGTTAAGAATCCTCAAAACAGTGTCGTATATAGCAACTGGAAATGAACAAGTTAAAATATTGTTTCAGCAGATTCAGAAAGCCATACAATGTAGAAAGTTACCAGGTTTTGTGGGACATATCAGAGCGCATTCAAGTCTTCCTGGTCCGTTAGCTAAAGGTAATGCTGTAGTTGACGAACTTACAAAAATAATTGCTGTATCTCAGGTTGAACTTGCACAGCAGTCACATGCTTTGCATCATCAAAACAGCTTAAGCTTAATTTAAGTTGACCAGAGAAGCTGCTCGGCAAATTGTTAAGCAATGTGAAAGATGCCCACAATATCTACCTGTGCCTCATTTGGGGGTAAATCCTCGAGGACTTCTTCCAAATTATGTATGGCAAATGGATGTAACTCACATTACTAAGTTTGGAAAATTGAGATATGTGCATGTGACAATTGATACTTACTCAGGATTCATAATGGCCACATCACAAACTGGAGAAGCTGCCAAGCATGTAGTAACTCATTGTTTAGAATGCTTTTCATGCACAGGAACCACAAAGGTAATAAAGACGGACAATGGATCCGGATATGTTAACAAAGCTTTTCAAAGATTCTGTATTCAATGATATATTGTTCATAAGACTGGTATTCCATATAATCCTCAAGGACAAGGAATTGTAGAGTGTGCACACTGCTCCTTGAAAACACAACTCCAAAAAATAAAGACAGGGGAGTTGTATCCTCAGACGCCACACAATACCTTAAATCATGCATTGTTTATGCTGAACTTTCTAAATACAAATGCCCATGAGCTATCAGCTGTGGACAGATTGTGGCATAATGGTACAAAAACCACATTTGCTAAAGCCAAATGGAACGATCCTTGCAATGGGACTTGGAAGGGACCCGACCCCATTTTAATATGGGGTCGAGGGCATGTCTGTGTTTTCTCACAGGACGAAAACCAAGCAAGATGGCTTCCAGAACGTCTAATTCGATGCATTCAGCAGAAGGACAACGGACCTGAGGACAGCGTAGCTGACAACCGCGCCGCAGAAGGAACAGGAAGAAATTGGCTCCAGGAGGAATCCAGTAACCCAGCCCACAGAGAGGAGCCTGATCCGAACCCACAACTCGCAGCGCTGCAAAGAGACTTCAGACAAAGAGATCCTGCTGAGATGAGCTGACTGCGGTGTCTGCTGCTGGCTGTGGTGTGAAACCTGTTACTTCAGAACTAAGATACAAACTGAACATTTGAGTGTTCTCAGTTTATGGGACAGGACTCATTTTGAATAAAATATTAAACCTAAGAACTAAGACCTAAGCTTTCCCTTCAGTGAAAGAAAGATGCAAAATAAAGTATGTCTAAAACCCCCCTTCGCTGAACAAAGGGGCAGACTGAGGTTTTAACAGCTACATAGAGACTGAAAATGAGATTTAATAACAGCAAATGGTATTATGCTCTTAACGGTAATGACCTGATATTTACAGTTGCATATAAGATGATGAAAAAATCTGGTAATGACCAGTGGTGCTAAATATATTGGTAATGACTAAAAAGAATATGAAGTTATGGTAAAGAAAAATATGAAATTATGAATAATTTGGAGAGCTGGTACTGACTGGCTAAATATCAAATTATGAAGAATTGGAGAGCTGGTATTGACCGGCTAAATGTGAAATGAATAATTCGGAGAGCTGGTACTGAACGGCTAAATATGAAATTATCAATAATTGGGAGAGCTGCTTTTGACCGGCTAAATATGAAATTACGGTATTGGAAATTTAAAGATCGGTATTGCCCGATGATGTGGAAAAATCATGATTGTGAGTTGCTGTGATTGACAGTTGGCTGAAAGAGAGGTTGTGATGATAAATGTTGAGAGTTGATACGCATGCTGAGAAAGTAAGCTCTGAATGATGTTCTGTACCAGCGGAAGAAACATCTTCCACTCAGGTGATTCTACTCTCCTTTAAGATAGGAGAATATAGTCTTTGGGAGCATAATTATACATAAAGCATTGTGATGCATCCTGACAAGATATGGCTGATACATAGGGCCTGAAAAGTATATTTCTCTCCACTAATCTCTCCTCTTTACAGAGGTCAGCAGTCAATGACGGGTTTGAAGCTTCTTCTTCCCAGATGCCTAAGACAGGGGCTTGCATAAAAGATGCCTATTCCAATGACGGGAAAATTTGGGTAAATGAAGAGGACTTAGCCCAAGGCAGGCGCGACATATCTGTCCTGTTGCAGAAGCACAGGGTTTATTAAAATTAATAAGAGAGAGTGGATTGTGGGCCCATATTTCGATATGGCACAAAAGCCATTACCCCAGTTTGAGCTGATCACATAACTCTTCAGACAAGCTGTCTGTGCCCTTAACAAAAGCCAGGATGCCTGCTCCTAGCTTCTTTTGTTAAAGTGTGAATTACCTGAGAAGAGGTGTTGACTGAAACTGGTCAGGATGTTTGGTGCTTCCTTCTTTTTGCAATTTGTAGGTTGTCTTATAGAAATGCTAATTCAGGGCCTACCTTACGGCTAGATGCAGACATGACTTAAGCCCAGGCACCTGGCTGCCTAGGTGATGGCATAATGTGTTTTCCCCGCTCAATTTGGTGTGGGTATATAAAATGTTTGGACAATAAACAGAGAGTCTGACCTTTTCCATGATGACAGTGTAAGCTGTGTCAGTTCTTTTCCTTGCGACTCCATTCCAGCTGGATTAGAGAATTAGGGAATTTTATGTTGGACCCTCACTGGCCACGACAGTTTTCCGTGCCTACCTAAATTCTCCCCTATCAACAGGCGTAGGCAGTTTCTTTATTCATTAACCAATAAAAGCAACACGTAGACATAAAGACCTTCCATACCACCCATGTTGTATATTGATAGAAGCAGCAGTATATAATATAGGAATATGAGTACTTCAACTTGTTACAATGTTTTTCTTTTTCAAAAATAGTACTAACAGAATGTTGGGACAAGGTCCTTGAATAAAGTCATGTGAGGAAATCTTTTATGAACTTGTATCTCAGTTATGGTTTCTATGACCGTGATTAAATAGCATGAACAAAAAGTAAGTTGGGGAGCACAAGGTTTATTTAGCTCATACTTTCAAATTGTTGCTCATTAATGGATGTAGTCATGACAGGAAGTTAAACAGGACAAGGTCCTAGAGTCAAGAGCTGATTTAGAAGTCATGGAGGGGAGCTGACTACTGGTTGGCTTCAAATGGCTTGCTCAGCCTGCTTTGTTATATAATCCAGGAACATCAGGACAGGGATGGAAATACCCACAATGGGCTGGATTATAACCATCGAAAAAACACTGAGAAATTCCCTTAAAGCAGAATGTAATGAAGGTATTTCCTCAACTGAGTTTCCTACCTCTCTTATTACTTTAGCTTGTGCCAAGTTGACACGTGATCACTTATTAGCATGACACACACAATATATCACTATTAAGCTACAACATATCCTTTCTTATTCATTCCCAATATCTTACAGGAAAAATCATAAATAAATTTTTTGGGGGGTTGGTTTTGAGACCTGGTTTCTCAGTATAACTTTGGATCCCATTCTGGAACTCACTCTTTAGACTAGGCTGACCTTGAACTCATAGAGATCTGCCTCCCTCCCTGAGTGCTGTGATTAAAATCATCTGCCATCACCACCGAACTTACTTTTTATCTTTTTTGGATTTTTGAGACATGATTTCTCTGTATAGTTTTAGAGCATTTCCTAGCACTTCCTCTGTAGAGGATGCTGGCTTCAAACTCACTGATATTCATCTGTGTCTGCCTCTCGAGTGCTGAGATTAAAGGCATGCACAACCCCCACTTGGCATCACAGATAACTTTAAAAGTCACACAATCTTTTTGCAAATTCAAACACACTAAAAATTCAGGCCTTTTAATATAGCCAATCTTGAATGTATTAGCAAATGTATAAGTTGTAAGAACTTAAAGGCAGTACTTATACTGTGTGCAGGTTACTATTAGTAAATTCATTGGAATAAGTATTTTCTAGTACATTCTCAGAAACTCACTACCAACAAAAATCCATTTGACTCATTTTGAATGAATAAATTGGAAAGATCAGTCAACATGGAGAAAATGCATGTTTATATACTTTTTTAAAATAGGACCAAATCTTGTAAGTGGGCATTAAAAAAACAAAACAGTAAATCTCTTTTAAAATTTAAAGTCTTTTAAAATTAAAATCTCTCAACCATGGGCACTTCTGTGCAAGGTTAACATAGTTAAAACTGGTTATTTATTATCCTTTTCTAAGGATACCATTAAAAATCATATCGTAATTGTCCAAATATGGAATAATTGTTTGAAAGATTTTCTATGATCTTCATGTTATTTTGTATTAATGTTTAAAACTTTGACTTATAAATAAATTTATAATTTCACAAACTGAAATTTTAATTTATTAGTTAAACTTGAATGAATAACAATTACATGGTTTTAAAGAACTCATTAAAATGTCCTAGTATCTTTATAAACTCTCTGTAACCTTCTGCAATTGAATTAATGCTTGTTTATCTTTTCTTGTGTTTGGTATTTATGTTTCCTTTTTTTTTTTTGCTTACCAAAGTTTTTACATACTTAAGAAAAAAGTTCTATGATAAGTTTAACTATAGTTATAAAAGTGGTGTAATTCAACTTCAAGACCTAAAAAATTTCCTAGAGCCATGGCTTCCAAATTCATACTTTCAGCCTAGAAATTTGTCTTAGAATCCATAAAATGATTACTATTGCATATCCTGATTCATCAGTTGTATATATTTATCATTAAGTTCACATTTAACATATTTCAAAGAAAATTTTGGATTTTCTCTCAAATTTTCCCTGCCAAATGGAATTTCTAAGCAGAGTAAACTTGTATCCCCTTTCATTCAAACCATTATTCAAAGACATTTGTAAAAATAGTCAGATCTCTTTCCCTAGTCATAAAAGTTCACTTCATTTGCAAAGCTATTGTGTCAAACTTTAAAATATATATCAAATATAATTTACTCTTATACCTTTCATTGTTCTTTGTTACCAAAAATGACCATTATCTCTCAACTAGAATCAGTAAGTTTCTCTAAACTACTGAGTCATCTGGCTTTTTGGACAATCTATTCTTATCATAGCCTTAATATAACTGGCATTTAAAACTAAAAATTCAAATTTGAACAGTGAATAAAATGTATCTGCACTTCTCTTACTCAGGAGGCACAGGTTTAAGGATAAGATGCTCAAAATCACTATGGGGTACATAGAGAGTTCAAAACCAATTTTGCATCAGAGTTTTTAGAAAAACAAATTGAAAGGATATATATATATATATACATATATACATATATATGTGTGTGTGTGTGTGTGTTTGTGTGTGTATGTATGTATTCATATAGCTATATATACATTTATGATATAATATGTCCTTCTGTATATGTGTTCCTTTTATTTGTTGATGAATAAAGCTGTTTCTGCCAAAGGCTTTGCAGAGTATATCCAGGCAGGAAATTCAAACAAAATTAGAGAGAAAGAAAATAGGCAGAGTCAAGGAAATACCACATAGTCATTAAAAGTAAATGGAAAAACATTACAGGTAAGCCACAGCCGCATGGCAATATGTAGATTAATAGAAATGGATTAATTTAAGATGTAAGAGGAATATGTCTGAACCATTGGCCAAATAGTGTTGTGTTTATTATGGTTTCTGGGTGATTATTTGTATCTGGGCAGCCAGGAAATGAATGTATGCTCTCTGTTTACTTAATGGTGCCCAACATTCAGCAACTCAATCATGTAAAAACTGAGAGAGCTTGGGAAGGGTTTCTAGACAAAAAAGAAGAGAGTCAAGCATAGCTTCTTTGTATTAGCACTGTTTTGAGTAGGTTTTCTTTGCTACAGGCAAGCAGAGGAGTGGCTCCTTTAAGAATGGCTTCCTGATTCAGTCTTATTGGAAAAATTCTTTGCAGCTCTTTAAAGAGTCTCGTGTAGAAGGTCCTTCTGTATTTGTGTTGCTTTCATTGGTTATTAAAGAAACTGCTTTGACCCTTTGATAGAACAGAACTTAGGTGGAGTAGACTGAATTGAATGCTGGGAAAAAGGGCAGTGTGGCACATGCCATGGATCTCCTGCCTGGGATGGACCCGGTTAGAATCTTGCTGGTAAGCCACAGTCATGTGGCAATGCACAGATTGATGAAAATGGGTTGAATTATGATGTAGCAGTTGAACAATGGGAAATTAGAGCTAGTGGGCCAGGCAGTAATTTAATTTATACAATTTTTGTGTGGTTATTTCGGGGGATAAACTAGCCAGGTGGTGGGACACAGCCCGCTCCCTTAAAACAAGAGTCCACCACCAAACTGTTAAATGCTGTTTATAAGAAGCTAGTGGCATGTTTCTTGGTGGATTCGTGGACCTTGAAACTCCTCAGAGTTGTAGTACCCAACATGGTTCTTGTTAGTACCTCCACCAAGAAGCTAGATTCTCAGAAATCTTAGGATTGGGGCAGAAACAGATGATGAAGCTGTTGCTTGAATCCTAGCCATTCTTCTGAGAATATAAAAGACTCATGCACTCAGAAAAGGACAAATATATACAGTAAATACAGATTAAGGTTGAAAAAATATCTAATTTTTTACAGTGTATTTAAAATTATACATAAGCTTGGGAGAGAAAAGAAAAGGGATAGAGAAAGTCATTAAAAAAGAAATAGTTAATCTGTGACTTGAGGAACACACTTTTAATGCAAAAACTTGGGAGACAGAGGCAAGCAGAGTCTGGAGACATTCTGGTCTACAGAGTGAAATGCAGGACAGCCATAGATATACAGAAAAACTGTTTCACAAAACCAAAAATAAAAGAAAAGAAAGAGTAAATAAAAAATGCCCTGTAAAGACGGAAAATACATAGATAATCTCAATGCTGCATTTTATTGGGTTGTGTTTGAATTGCTTGGTTGCTAAGGATTGAAACAGCATCTGCTAAAAGACATTTGATTATACATGCTCCTGGATTAATCCAAGCTATAAATGTTGAAAATGCCTTCATATTAAAATTTATGTCAAAGATATGTCAATTTGGACATGAGATTTTGCTTTTATTTTCACAGTAAATGAGAAGATGTGGATTCATTCTGAGTTAAGAGAAATCAGGATTCTTTGAGGAAGACTCCATGAAAAATCTTTAATATGAGCAGATGGCACAGATGACCCAGTGTATCAGAGTGCGTCTGTTGCAATTTCCCCTGAGTTCTGCATTTAGAATAGTTTCAAAGTGACTGGTTGAGGTAATCCAGTCTCACACAATATTCAAATCAGGACTTGACCATAATCATAAATTTTCTTTGTGTCCCCATAAGATTATAAGCTCCCCCAAATATCAGGAAGTAGTAACCTAAAAACTACATTGACATTATCAAAAACAAAGGGTGATTGATGTCTGTCTTTGTTTAGACTGTTGGTGAAAGGTTGTTATTTGTAATGGTTAGGAAGAAAGCTAAATAAGGATGATTAGATTCATAGTTCTTCTTTGAAGAAAATAGAGAAAACACTATGAGAAAATGTTTTTTTTTTACATGGTAAAGTTTTGTCACTCATATTAGTTTAATAAAAACATTGGTTTCCCAATATTCAGGCAGGAAGTGTAGGCAGGGGCAAACAAAGTAGGAGAATTCTGAGAGAGGAAAGACACAGTGTAAGTTACAAGGCAGATGAAGAAAAAACAAAATGAGAATTTCTTACTGATAAAAGGTACCAAGCCACATGGGTAAACATAAGTAGGAATTATGGGTGAATTTAAGTCATATAAGCTCATTGATAATAAGCCTGAACAAAAGGTCAAACAGTTTCTTAAAAATACAAGGCTCTATGTGCTTATTTGGGACTGAATGTCTGTGGAACTATGCTAGACAGAAACTTCTGTCTACACATATACTTACACACACATATATGTGTGTGTGTGTTATACCTATACAAACATAAATATATATGCATTTATACCTAGATACAAAGACATACACATATAAGTATATAAGTGTGTATCTATGGGATTTATTATAATGGCTGACCCATAAATCCACCTAGTACAGTTATTATCCAACTCATCCTACAATGGCTGTAACCTAACAGAAAAATCCAAAAATGCAGTAGTTGCTCAGCCCTAGTGGCTGGATTTCTCAGTTGGTCTTCAGTATATCTTGGAATCTCAGAGAAATAGTCTCTAATACCAATTCAACAAGACTTAGGGAAAGTAGGTAAAGAGCGAAAGTGTCTTCCTTACTCGTCCTTTATACCAATTAATACTAGAAGATGTGACACAGATTTAGTGATATAAAATGATGAAAGCTCTTCTTTTGCACATCAAGTGATCTGGATTCAAGGTGGGTCTTCCTACTTCAAATGATTTAATTAACTAAAAATCCTTAACTTGTAGGCCCAGATCTTTATATTTTTAGTTAATTACATATATAGTCAAGTTGACTGCCAAGATTACCATGACATACACCCTCTCAATTTTGTAAATTGAGACTCATTGCTTATATGAACATTGAATTCTGTTAACAGATATTTTGAACATTATCTCCTAAACTTGAAATACTAAATACAAAATAGATCAAAATTTCAAAATACAACACAACTATACAGATGTATAATAAAAATATTTGCTATTAGCAATTTCCTGTATAATTCCAGTTTTATTTTTGAGAAAAAAATAGTGAATATATTGTCATGCATTGACAATATATACACATGAATCTAATGACCAGTTTCTCAACTCCATTACAAATTGTAATTCCATTGTTTATGGCTAGAAACCAAATATGAGTGAGTACATCCCATGTTCCTCTTTTTGGGTCTGGCTTACCTCACTCAGGATAGTGTTTTCTATTTCCATCCATTTGCCTGCAAACTTCAAGAAGTCCTTGTTTTTTACTGCTGAGTAGTACTCTAATATGTATATATTCCATACTTTCTTCATCCATTCTTCAATTGAAGGGCATCTAGGTTGTTTCCAGGTTCTGGCTATTACGAACAATGCTGCTATGAACATAGTAGAGCATTGAGCCTATAATTCAGGTTCTTAGAGAAGCTTTTTAAGAAGGAGAACCCAAAGAAAAACATATAGGCATCCTCCTGAATATTAACCTTCATCAGGTGATGAAAGGAGACAGAGACAGAGACCCACATTGGAGCACTGGACTGAAATCTCAAGGTCCAAATCAGGAACAGAAGGAGAGAGAGCACGAGCAAGGAACTCAGGACCACGAGGGGTGCCCCCACACACTGAGAAAATGAGGATGTTCTATCGGGAACTCACCAAGGCCAGCTGGCCTGGGTCTGAAAAAGCCTGGGTTAAAACTGGTCTCGCTGAACATAGTGGACAATGAGGACTACTGAGACCTCAAGAACAATGGCAATGGGTTTTTGATCCTACTGCACCTATTGGCTTTGTGGGAGCCTAGACAGTTTGGATGCTCACCTTACTAGACCTGGATGGAGGTGGGTGGTCCTTGGACTTCCCACAGGGCAGGGAACCCTGACTGTTCTTTGGGCTGACGAGGGAGGGGGACTTGATTGGAGGGGGGTGGGAAAGGGGAGGCAGCGGTGGGGAAGGGACAGAAATCTTTAATAAAAAAAAATAAATTAATTAAAAAAAATTGTAATTTCACTTGAATGGTAAATATTTCCCCTTACAACATAATCTTTCTCATGCTTCTTGAGTTAAAATTCAACATTGTGCTCTTATGCATTTAAAATATTGTGGGCAAAATATTGTTCTAAATGTAGATGTTAGCGAATGCATCAATGGAAGAGTTAATACTAAATATTTATATTGTACATTGGTAGAGTTATTTTCTGTATTTTGATATTTTTCCATTAAAGATTAATCTAAATATCACATTAGTTTTTATCTTTAATACTTGAGTATTTTTTGATTTTTAGATTTCATGTTAATCATGCTATTTATCTTAAAGCCAACAAAGCAATGAAATTTCTCTCTTAATATTTTTCCCTAACACCTGATCTTGACTTTAACTCAACTCGTTACTAAACTTTGATATGTCTTATTTTAAATTTTGCAATTTCATTTTTAAAAGTTTATTTACCTACTGGCATTTCTTTGAATATTGTAACATTTATGCAGGTAACTGGTTTTCTTTTACATAAATGATATTATGATTTTTTTAAACTTATTATTATATGTGAATGTGGTCAAACATGTGTCACAGAGCATGTATGTAGGCCAGAAGACAACTTTCCAGAGGCAGATGTTTCCTCTGCTCAAGAGTTTGAATTCATGTCATCTGTCTTGCAAAGAAGTACTTTCATCCAATAGGCCATTTTTCTGGTGCTTGAATTTTGCCCTCGATAGATTTCTGTAAATTACTTGCAATATTTTTATATTAATTTGTGTTGGTTATGAACATTATAAATATTTTTCAACACATAGGCAGTCCTCTATTTTGCTCATGGAATTTTCTGTGCAATAGAGATAATTAATGTAAAATATTGAGTTCTCCTCATTTTTATCTTTATGGTTATTTCTTTTAAGGATTTGTTAATAATAGCTTTCTTCAGCTCTTCTTGAGCAAGGTCCTTCAGATATACACTGTGGTCTTCTTTATATATTAATGACAGTGACCATAGCCTTTTCTTTTCTCACATCAAATCACAAAATTCTTGACAGGCCCTCTGTGCCTTATCAATCGGCAAATATCATAGAGACAACTTTAACATCCTGCAGACGCTACACTCTTTCAAAAATCTACTAGGCAATTTCCCAAACGAGTGTCCTACCCGATAAATGTCCTATGGTTTAAACAAAGGACACCAACCTCTTGATAGAGACCTTTACAATTTTCATTGACACCAATCCTTTCAAGTTACTCCTTGCTGCTAAATTAAAAACTATCTCCTTTGATGTAGTAGTGTGTAACCTTTGACAACCTCGCTCTTGATTGTGTTCTCCTTTCCTCTGCTAGGCTCACTCCATAGAACTTCTCCTATAACCTACAGACTTATACACCAGGATAGATTCTACCACATACATATAACTAAAAAAAAAGACATTATCTTTAAATCCCAAGTCTGTATTTCCTTTTCATTGACCAATAAGGCAAAGCAAATGAATAACTTAATCTTTTCATTTTCACAACACATAATTAAATATATGACAATTCCCATAAATTTTTTCATTCACATTAATGCAACTTCAATATAGTTCTTCTTACAATTGTATATCAATATTACAAAAACTACAAGATGATGAAATTGGTGCAAGCAAATTTGAAAGATCTGAAATTCCCATTTGACTTATTTAGTAAAAAAACAAAAAAAGGAGACAAGATAATCTTCAAATGGAAATTTTGAGAATGGGGTAGTTTCACTTACATATATCATTTTCATCTTGCAAAATTTTCAATGAATAAAATTAATTGCTAAGTCTTATTGTTTTGTTTAAATATATTTTATTTCTCATGAAACCATAATCTAAAAAATGGTGTAATTTCTTCAAATTATAGTACTCTTTATAATTTGCCAGTGTTGTAAGAACCAAATTATTTTTACTGTCCTGAATGTACTTACCTTCCTTGCCCCCTCATCCAGGACTTCACACTCATTTTAAAAAGACTTATGCAATAAGTGACAACATCATAAATTATAGACTCATTTAACAATTAATGTAGAAAATTTTCATTTTAATTCACATAATATGCAGATTGTTTCATTTCAATGAGTTCATTATTTGGGGCATTTTTTCCTGTGAAACTTTTCCTAAATAATTTAACGACATAGCATTATTTTAACACTATTGCCCTGATAGAAGAGAAAGTGGGAAGTACTCTACAACACGTGGGCACAGGAGACCACTTCCTATGTATAACCCCAGCAGCACAGACAGTAAGGGCCTCATTGAATAAATGGGACCTCCTGAGACTGAGAAGCTTCTGTAAAGCAAAGGACACTGTCGCTAAGACAGAAAGGCAACCCACTGACTGGGAGAAGATCTTCACCAACCCCGCAACTGACAAAGGTCTGATCTCCAAAATATATAAAGAACTCAAGAAACTAGACCGTAAAAGGCTAAGCAACCCAATTATAAAATGGGGCACTGAGCTGAACAGAGATCTCTCAACAGAAGAAGTTCAAATGGCCAAAAGACACCTAAGGTCATCTGTGTCATTCTTAAGACTTGACAAGCATCATCAGAAATTTCCAACATGCAGCCCTTAAAAGGATTTGCTTAAGCTTGATGGTTCATAAAACAAATTTTTATTAAAGCTTCCTTGAGTTGGATAATTTGACTCCTCTTGTCACAGTACAATTTGTATGCTTAGATACAATAATATCAAGCCTAAAAGATTTTTTTTCTAACCAAAGAAGATTTATTTTTAAGGCATGAAAAGAAGCTCAGTAGCAGGAAGATCAGGTTTGTACATGAACCTAACTATTGGCAACAGGGAGCCAGGTTCTACCCAACTTTGAATTCTGCTCTTCTTAAAATGTGGATGCTTTCATGTTCAAGAGTATCCATGGTCATAGAGAACATGCTGGCTGCCAAACCAGTTAGATAGTCAGGAAAGCAAAAGGTGAAAAGATAAAGAGATTCTTGCTACAAGATTGACTTTCATTAAGAATGAGTTATCTCCCCCAGAGATTTCTGCCTACATAGGTATCTCACTGGACAGAATTATGTCATACCTTTACTGTAGCTCTGAAAAATGTAAGAAATTAGCTACTTTTACTTTGGCATGTTAATATCTTTAAAAAATTAAGTATTGTGAGAAAACAATGGATCTTGTTTAAGTCATCAATCATTTTATGTACTTGAAATAACTATCAAGAAAAAAATCTACATGTCAATACATCTTGGAATATTTTAGCCTTATTCACACTATCAACCATATATACACCATAGGTTTCTAAGTATTTATAAATAATTTTGAATTCCAGAAGGAATTTAAAGAGCTTCATATTCCTATTATATATCCATGTCACATAAAATATTATTGATACTGATGAATAATTTGTGTTCTCCAGCCTCTGATTTTTAATAAACTTTATCTTTCACACTTACCACAAAAACAAAATGAAATTGAGAACTTTCAATTCAGAGCCCTAAAATTTTTTACCTTAAACATATTCCTGTTACTTTTTATTAGATTTTTTCTGTATGTATTACCTATAACCATATAATTTATAAAGCATAATTTATGATTACATCAAGTATCCCCCAAAAATTTAGTAGTTCTTATGTTGTGCAATGAGTTCACAAGACTATTCCTTTTCAATTGCAGGTATCACATAGAAATTCCTCAGCTAGTAGATGATGAAAATTATGACACATTATCTCTGCATCTGTAAACTTTGGGTCATTTTACATAGATACTACTGAATTTCAGGTTTGAGGCATGTCAAATGCATGTGTACTATCTAATTTCAATTTTAATGCTGCTTGATGATTGGTAATACAAAAAAATTGTTTACCAATCCCTTCATAAATTGTAAGTGAAGAAACACATAAAAGCATCATAATATTATTCCCATTGTAAAAATTTCTAGAGGTTATAAATCTATAGGTTATTGATGTAAGATCTTCCTCTGTTTTCTGTGAATATTTTTTTTAACCATTGGCTAATAAAGAAATGGCTTTGGCCAATAGCAGGGCAGAATAGAGCAAGGCAGGAAATCCAATTAGAGATAAAGGAGGAAAGAAGATAGAGTCAGGAAAACGCCATGTAACCACCCAAGAAGCAAGATGTAACAAACCTTGAGCCGATTGGAAAATATAAAATAATAGAAATGGGTTAATATAAGATGTAAGAGTTAGATAATAAGGATCCTGGGCTAGTACGCCAGACAGTGTTGTGGGTAATACTGTTTCTGTGTGATTTTCAGTTCTGGGTGGCCAGGAAACCAAAATGTGGTCTTTACTTAAAAAAGTACAGTATCTCTTTATAGGTTATATATCACCTGTGGAAAAAAAATCTAAGTAAAATTATTCCTATATAGAAACACTGCAAAAGTATTGAATGTGTAACATTTTCATTCTAAATACATGTGTAATTTAAAGCTACATATATCCAATGAGATATTATGCAAGACTAAATGATACCATACATGCTAGTAAACTACATATGTAATATCTTTCTATCATTTTTTCTATCTATCTATCTATCTATCTATAGAGAGAGAGAGAGGGAGACAGACAGATAGATATACACATAGATATACACATTCATATAATAAAGTATATAGAGCAGGAAAACAGGAAATTGGCATTCATGACAGCATTAAATTAAAATATTAATTTACTATTATAAAATTGACAAACCACTACTCTTTGTTTTGGTGTTATCACTTTGTAAAATAGAGTTATTTGAACATATATAACAAAATACTGATGCAGAATAAATGCATTATTGAAAGACGTGATTCTCATTCGAAATGGTATGCACCTGGAAAATACAAGATTTCATTATGCTACGTAACATCACACAAATTAAAAAAAGCTTCTAGTTAATTATTCGTAGAATTTTAAGTAATATTTTTATACTGTAATTGCCAGTAACTGGAATCACAGAACTCAAAATCATAAAAAAGAAGGTGCTTTATCCAGTTAAAAGATATGCTGTTCATTTCAGATGTTGTCTGCACTTCTATAATACTCAGACTTGTCTTAAACTTTCTTTCACTTTCATGAGAGAAAAAACAAAATATACTCATTTCATCAAATTTACAGACATAATCATACTCTTTTTTGTCTGTACAAATTTTATTTTTTCTAATAATTTTAATTACTTTATAAATAATACCATTCAAATTTTCACTTCCTCACCTCCTCCCACTTCCCTACCACTCCCCCACTCATCCCCTTCCCCCACCAGTCCTAAGAGAGGGCAGGGTACCTTGACCTGTGGGAAGTCCAAGGGCTTCCCCCCTCCATTCAGACATAGGAAGGTATGCATCCAAATAGAATAGGATCACAAAACACCAGTACATAAAGTAGAGACAAATCTCAGTGCCATTATCATTGGCTTCTCAGTCTGCCTCAATTGCCAGCCACATTCATAGGGTCCAGTTTGATCCCGTGCTTGTTCAATCCCATTCAAGCTGGAATTGGTGAGCTCCCATTAGCTCAGGTACACTGTCTCGGTGGTTGGACCAACGACTTCCTTGCTCATATTGTCCCTCCTTCTGCTCTTCAACTGGACTTTGGGAGCTCAGTCCAGGGCTCTGATGTGTGTGTCTGTCTCTATCTCCATCTGTCCCGGATGCAGGTTCTATATTGATATTCATTATAGTCATCAGTCTGACTACAGGACAGGGACAGTTCAGGCACCCTCTCCTCCACTGCCCAGGGTGCTAACAGGGGAAATCCCCGTGGATGTCTGGGAACCCCTCTAGAGTAAAGCCTCTTGCAAACCTCACAAAGCCTCCCTTAATTAAGATATCATCTTCCCTGCTCATTAGTGTTTTTGATTTCAGCCATTCTGACAGGTATAAGATGGTATCTCAAAGTTGTTTTGATTTGGATTTCCCTGATAGCTAAGGGAGTTGAACATGTCCTTAAGTATCTTTTGGCCATTTGAAATTCTTCAGTTGGAAATTCTCTGTTTAGTTCAGTACATCATTTTTAATTGGGTTATTTAGAATTTTAGTGTATAATTTCTTGATTTTTTTATCTATTTTTGAGATCAGACTGTTGTCTGATGTGGGGTTGGTGAAGATCTTCTCGCATTCAGTAGGTGGCCTTTTTGTCTTAATGACTGCGTCCTTTGCTTTGCAGAAGCTTCTCAGTTTAAGGAGGTCCCATTTATTCATTGTTGCTCTTATTGTCTGTGCTACTGGGGTTATTTGTAGGAAGTGGTCACCTGTGTCCATATATTGCAGCCTACTTCCCATTTTCTCTTCTATCAGGTTCAGTGTGGTCAGATTTATATTGTTGTCTTTAATCCACTTGGACTTGAGTTTTGTGCATGGTGATAGATATGGATCTATTTTCGTTCTTCTACAGGTTGACATCCAGTTATGCCAGCACCATTTGTTAATAATGCTTTCTTTCTTCCATTGTATAATTTTAGCTTCTTTGTCAAAATTCAGGTGTTCATGAGTTTGTAGATTAATACCCAGGTCTTCAATTCTATTCCATTTGTCAACATATCTGTTTTTATGCCAATACTAATCTGTTTTCATTACTGTAGCTCTGTAATAGAGTTTGAAGTCAGGGATGATAATGCCTCTAGAAGTTCCTTTACTGTATATGATTGTTTTAGATATCCTGGGTTTTTTTTTTCCATATAAAGTTGATTATTGTTCTCTAAAAGTCTGTGAAAAATTGTCTTGGTATTTTGATGGGGATTGCACTGAATCTATAGATTGCCTTTGGTAGAATTGCCATTTTTACAATGTTTATCCTACCAATGCAAGGGCATGGGAGATCTTTCAGTTTTCTGGTATCTTCTTCAACTTTTTTCTTCAAAGCCTTAAAGTTCTTGTCAAAAAGATATTTCACTTCCTTGGTTAGTGTTACCCCAAGATACTTTATGCTATTTGTGGCTATCGTGAAAGGTGATGTTTCTCTGCTTTCCTCCTCAGCTTCTCTATCTTTTGTGTATAGGAGGGCTACTGATGCTTTTTAGTTGATCTTGTATCCTGCCACATCACTGAAGGTATTTATTAGTTTGTAGAAGTTCTCTGGTAAAGTTTTTGGGGTGACTTATATATACTATCATATCATCTGCAAATAATGAAAGTTTGACATCTTCCTTTCCAATATGAAATCCCTTGATCTTATTGTCTTATTGCTATTGCTAGAACGTCAAGCACTATATTGAAGAGATATGGAGAGTGGACAGCCTTGTCTTGTTCCTGAGTTTGGTGAAATCACTTTGAGTTTCTCTCCATTTAGTTTGATGTGGGCTGTTGGCTTGCAGTATATTGCTTTTATTATAGTTAGATATGATCCTTGTATCCCTAATCTCTCCAAGACTTTTATCATAAAGGGGTGTTGAATTTTGTCAAATGCTTTTTCAGCATCCAATGAAATGATCATATGTTTTTATTTGTTTCAGTTTATTTATATGATGAATTACATTGATAGATTTTTGTATGTTGAACCAGTCCTGAATCTCTAGGATGAAGTATACTAGATCACAATGGATGATATTCTTGAACTGTTTTTGAATTTGGTTTGCTAGTAATTTATTGAGAATTTTCGCATCAATGTTGATGAGTAAGATTGGTCTGTAATTATCTTTCTTGGTTGAGTCTTTGTGTGGTTTTGGTATCAGGGTAACAGTAGCTTCATAAAAACAGCTTGGCAATGACTCTTCTGTTTCTATTATGTGGAACAATGAAGCAGTATAGGTATTAGCTCTTCTTAAAAGTTCTGGTAGAATTCTTCACTAAAACCATCTGGTCCTGGGATTTTTTTGGTTGGAAGGTTTTTGATGACAGCTTCTATTTCCTTGCGAATTATATGTATATTTAAATTGTTCACCTGGTCTTGATTTAATTTTGGTATATAATATTTATCTTAAAAATGTCCATTTCTTTTTCATTTTCCATTTTGCAGCATACAGGCTTTTGTAGTAAGACCTAATGATGCTCTGAATTCCCTCAGTGTCTGTTGTTATGTCCCCCTTTTCATTTCTAATCTTGTTAATTTGAGCATTCTCTCTCTGCCCTTTGGTTAGTTTGAATAGTGGTTTGTCAATCTTGTTGATTTCCACAAAGAACCAGCTCTTTGTTTCATTGATTCTTTGTATTGTTTTCATTGTTTCTATTTTGTTGATTTCAGCCCTCAGTTTATTTCCAGGCTTCCACTCCTCCTTGGTGAGTCTGCTTCCTTTTATTCTAGAGCTTTCAGCTGTGCTGTGAAGTCTCTAATGTGAGCTTTCTCTATTATTTTTATGTGGACACTTAGTGCTATGAACTTTCCTCTTAATACTGCT
Source organism: Neodon shergylaensis (assembly GCA_025134845.1). Lineage (NCBI taxonomy): Eukaryota > Metazoa > Chordata > Mammalia > Rodentia > Cricetidae > Neodon > Neodon shergylaensis. The sequence continues at coordinate 794,439 of JABTXL010019933.1, read as the reverse complement.
TTCATAATGTCCCATGTTTTTGGGTATGTTGTGTTGTCATTTTCACTGAATTTAAGGAAGACTTTAATTTTTTTTCCATTTTCTTTATGTGGGCACTTAGTGCTATGAAATTTCCTCTTACCACTGCTTTCACAATGTCCCATAGGTTTGCGTATGTTGTGTCTTCATTTTCATTGAATTCAAGGTAGACTTGAATTTTTTTCTTTATTTTTTCCTTGAGCAGGTGTGGTTCAGTAGTTGACTGTACACTTTCCATGATTTTGTAGGCTTCCTGAGGGTGTAATTGTTGTTAAATTCTAACTTTACTCCATGGTGATCCGATAAGACACAGGTGGCTACTCTACCTTTTTTGTATCTGTGGATGTTTGCTTTGTTACAGAATATGTGATCAATTTTCAAAAAGGATTTATGAGTTGCTGAGAAGAAGGTATATTTTTTCCTGTTTGGGTGGAATGTTCTATAGATGTCTGTTAAGTCCATTTGATTCATTATATCTGCTAGTTCTCTTATTTCTCTGTTAAGTGTCTGTCTGGTTGACCTGTCCTTTGGTGAGACAGGAGTGTTGAAATCTCCTACTATTAGTGTGTGGGGTTTGATGCATGATTTGAGTTCTAGTAATGTTTCTTTTACATATGTGGGTGCTATTGTATTAGGGGCATAGATGTTCAGGATTGAGACTTCTTCTTTATGAATTGTTCTTGTTATGAGTATAGAGTGTCCTTCTCCATCTCTTCTGATTGATTTTAGTTTGAAATAAATTTTGTTAGATATTAAGATAGCCACACCCACTTGTTTCTTACATCCATTTGCTTGGAAAACCTTTCCCAACCCTTTACTCTGAGGTAGTGTCTGTCTTTGAGGTTGAGTTGTGTTTCCTGTAAACAGCAGAATGCTCCATCCTGTTTTCATATCCATTCTCTTAACCTGTGTCTTTTTATAGGTGAATTGAGTCCATTGACATTAAGTGATAATATCAATTGTTGTTAACTCCAATTATTTTTTTTGTGGTAGTGTTTCTGTGTTTTCCCTTCTTTAAATGGTGTTTGTGGAGGGCTTTCAGATGACTGTGCTCTTGTGGGTGTTGTTGGCTTCCTTGGGTTGAGGCTTTTTTTCTAGTACTTTCTGTGAGGCTGAGTTTAAGGTTACATATTGTTTAAATCTGTTTTTGTCATGAAATATCTTGTTTTCTCCATTGATGGTGAAAGAATACTTTGATGGGTATAATAGTCTGCTTTTGCATCCATGGTCTCTTAGTGTCTGCAGCACATTTATCCGAGATCTGGCTTTCATGGTTTCCATTGAGAAGTCAGGTGTAAGTCTGATAGGTTTACCTTTATATGTTACTTGACCTTTTTCCTTTGCAGCTCTTAATATTCTTTCTTTATTCCTTATGTTTTGTGTTTTGATTATTATATGGCACAGGGATGTTTTTATATGATCCAGTCTATTTGGTGTTCTGTAAGCTTCTTGTATTGCTATCAGGTTATCCTTTTTTAGGTTGTGAAAGTTTTCTTCTATAATTTTGTTGAATATATTTTCTAGTCCTTTGAGCTGGAATTCATCTCCTTCTAACCCTAGTATTCTTAGGTTTGGTCTTTTCATGGTTTCCCGGATTTTCTGGATGTTTTGTATTAAGAATTTGTTGGATTTGTTGTTTTCTTTGATCAATGGGGCTATTTCCTCTATTGTATCCTCAGCACCCGAGATTCTTTCTTCTATCTCTTGTATTCTGTTGATTATACTTGTCTCTGTAGCTCCTGTTCGTTTACCCAGATTTTCCATATCCAGCCATCTCTTGTTTTGTGTTTTCTTTATTACCTCCATTTCAGTGTTCAAATCTTGAAATGTTTAGTTTACCTGTTTGTTTGCTTTTTTGTCGTTATTTTGTTTTCTTAGGTATCTTTGAGGGATTCATTAATTTCTTCTAATTTTTGTTTGTCTTCCCTTCCATTTCTTTAAGGGAGTTTTTCCCTTCCTGTTTAAGAGTCTCCATCATTTTCATAAGGTTTTGTTTAAAGTAATTCTTCTACTTCTTCTGTGTTAGGATGTTCAAATTTTCTTGTTGTGTGTTCACTAGATTCTGGTGTTATCATGTTGCTTTTCATGACGTTGGAAGAATTCTTGCATTGGTGCCTGCCCATCTCTTCCTTCAAATGAGGCCAGCAGAGTCTTAGCATTTTGGTCTAATCTTTGCTGTGGCTGAATGTGTACTTGTGAGTTTTTCTTGGACTGCCTTCTCTTAGGTTCATTCAGCACTGGTGCAGGCTCTCAGATCCCCTTTGTTCTGAAACAGGCTGTGCTGGAGGATCCACAGACCCTGCAGTTGAAAAGGCCGCCTTGGGGGGCACGTGGAAAGGGGTAAAGAAAGCCAGAAGTCAGGATCACACCTTACTGGATGGCCAGAAATGCTTAGAGAATTGGAGGGGGCCTGGACTCAGTTCCCGGGGACCATCTTGCAGTGAGACCACTCACTCATCTCTCTGGATCTGATTATCATGGTAGCAGGGTCTCTTGCTGGGCTCTAAGGACCTCTCAGAAAAAAAGGAGGGCTTAGGAGGCAGTGTGGGACAGTACAAAGAAGCCCTAGTGGCAGCAACACTCCCCGCTGGCTCTCAGGATTCCTCAGCCCCAAAGCAGGCTGAGTTGGGGGATCCAAGGACCTGGCAAATGAAAAAGAGTTCTTGATGGCAGGGAGGAATGTGGTAAAGAAAGCCAGCATCAGGGTACACACCACGCTGGATGGCCAGAAAAGCTTAGGGAATTGGAGGGGGCCTGGACTCAGTTCCCCAGGACCTTCTGGCAGTGTGGCCACTCATTCACCCCTCTGGATCTGCTCAGCATGGGAGCAAGGCTATCTTATTCTTAAAATGTAACTATTAAGAAATTCCTCTTTTGGAATATAGATTCCATAGAAATGAATTTTTCATGGCCTAACGCATATATATAGTAAGAATAAGACAGTATATGACAGGTAATATGGATTATCAGCTTGACATGATCTATAATGTACTAGAGACAAATATTTATACGTGTTTCTTAGGGTTTTCCTAAGACTCTTAACAAAGTTGTGAAGCCATAACTTAGCTGTGAGCAATTATATATCATGACATATAGTCCTGAAAATAATAAAGAAGAGAAAATAAACTGAGTAAAATGATTCATAGTTTCTTCTTCCTGATTGCATCCATAATCACCTACTGCCATACATTTCCTGTCATGGTAGACTATTTAACTTAAAACATTATTTCATTAAATTAATTTGACGGTTTTGTTGTCACAGCATTGAGAAAAGTAATGAATACATACTATGGCAAAAATGATTTATTTAAAAAACAACAAAAATAGAATTAGATATCTTATCTTCAGGAAAAAAAAATCTGTTAGAATATAGGTGTAGAGATGCAACCTATACATGTTATATCCTATGTGGTAAAGATTTCCTTGTCACATGATGTATAGTTAGAAAAAATGACAATCCAATAATAAAGGGAAAACCAGGAACCAAAAAGCCATAGCTCATTTTAGATGCCACACAGTAGGACAGACCTTATATTGTCTTGGCTCATATTCCTCTTACATTTGTTGAGATGAAATGATATCTCTGCTGATATTAAAGGTAAAGGAAAATACATTGACTAAGAGACTAAAAGAGGATGTTGTATCTCGATTAAATATTTTGCTATGGCAAGATGTGTAAAAGATAATCTGTGACTTCAGGTTTCTATACTTTGAATATTTCACATGACTAAAACAGAAACTAAAAGTGACAGATAAAAAGATATCATTTTATAACATATGCTTTTTTCAAACTAACATGATTTGAATCTTATTTCAAATAAAGAACACTAAAATTATCACACTCATTTTTCTATTTCTTTTATTTAATTTAATTATATATACATAGTATATATATACATATCTATGTATATGCATACACATGCAGACACAAACTCACACACATATATGTTTCTCTGTGAGCAAGTATGTGTATATAATATAGGTGCCCACTGAGATAATAAGATGCTGTCACATATCCTGTAGCTGGATCATAGGTGGTTGTACACCTTCTTTTATCCTGAAATGTGTGCTTGGAGTCAAACAATGGATATACGCTGAGCAAGTCTCAGGACACTAGCCACTATGTCTTCTCTTCTTCAGTCCCTTCAAAACAATTATGGTCTCCAAACCAATGAATCTTTTTCCTTCCTTCCTTCCTTCCTTCCTTCCTTCCTTCCTTCCTTCCTTCCTTCCTTTCCTTCTCTCTTTTATTTCTACTTTTCATTTGCGGCAGTATCTTACTATGTCACTCTGACTGTCCTGTAAGTGACTTTGTAGACAGGTTTGACTTAGAAGTCAGACATATGTCTAATTCACCTAACTGTGTCACACAACATTAAAATGTATCGGGATATCAGTGAATAAGTGAACTCTTGTAGAATTTAATATTTATAAATGAATATAACAAAATTATTGCTATAACTTTGCAGATTACTGATTACTTTGGAATGATGGCAATACATTTCTAGAAGCATCAGACACATTCTATGTTTTTAGTTGATTGCTGAAATTTTTACTCAATTTTCTACTACTGAAAATTGTTGTACTCACAGATAGATTATTATTGCACTCAGTCCATATTTTCAGGCATTACACACAGAATGCCTATAGAACAGCTGTTGAATATCACAGAGAAGATTTAAAACTTTTATTTGATTTATTACTTTTATTAAAAATCACATAATATTATCAGTAAGACTACATTCTTTAAGCAGTTAAGAAATATTGTTTACCTTGGGAAATTCACTATACTTCTTAGGATATTCCTTGAGGTCTTATCTTTGTCAAATTGATGTTTCCTTCCTTGAGCTTTCTCCTTTTCCAAGACATGTTTTCAAGTTTGTGTTTAATCAGATAAATAATATGACAAGTAACCTACAAATATAGCAAGTGATCCAATGCTTTCTATAGTTTTTCTTTCCTCTCTTCATCAAGATAAGTTAATATTTTATTTAAATAATGTATATTTTAGAAAAAGAATAGTTACAAATAAGAGTTCATGGGGGGAGAGTCACAGAAATAAAAAATGACTAATATAATTAGCAAGATGTGACTGATTAGTAAGGTAAGAATAAATGATTTTACTAATAGAAAGTAGTAACACATCCTGTACTAAAACTGATATTAAATTTTCCATAGGAAAAATTGGTATTTCCTAATAAGAGTATTATATTTTTAAGAATTATGTTTGGGCTCTCTCTTCCTATCCAACCCAGCTTGCATCCAGAACCCTTCCCCCTTCTGCCTCTCTTCCCTCTTTGGGCACATAACTTCTCCCAGCTCAGCCTATCTGGGCGCTGGGACAGAATCCTTTGGGCAACCAAGCGGGCAGGCGGGAGGTCCTTTGTTTCAATAGCCTGCCGACAACAAGCAAGGTAGGTGCTTTGTTTACGAGCTACCCAACCAGCATGGAGATCTGATCTCAGCACCAGGAGAGCCATCATTGGGAGCTACCCAAGCAGCAAGGAGATCTGAACTTGAGACTAGGAAAGACATCACTGGAGCACCAGGAGAGCCATCACTAGGGAGTGCCATCACTGGGAAGATACATCAGTAGGCAAGGAGACCTGATCCCGTAAAAGAAGATCCATAGGGGAGCATTCAGAGGAAGAGATGGGCAGGCACCAATGCAAGAATTTACCCAACAATCTGAAAAACAACATGAAACCACCAGAACCCAGCGATCTCACAACAGGAGGACATGAACACCTTAATCAAGAAGTAGAAAAAACTGACTTTATGAAAGTGATTGACACCCTTAAATAGCATGTTAAAAAATGCACTTATAGAAATGGATGAAAAGTATAACAGAAAGTTTGAAGAATTGAATAAATCAGTGAATGATACCCTAGGATACCAAGGAAAAACAATCAAACAGATAATGGAAACAGTTCAAGACTTGAAAATTGAAATGGAGGCAAGGAAGAAAACACAGAGGGCCGGCTGGACATGGAAAATCTAGGTAAACGAACAGAAACTACAGAAACAAGAATAACCAACAGAATACAAGAGAGAGAAGAAAGAATCTCAGATTCTGAAGATACCATAGAGAATATAAACACACTGATCAAGGAAAACAGCAAGTCCAACAAACTCTCATCACAAAACATTCAGGAAATATGGAATACAATAAAAAGACCAAACCTAAGAATAATAGAAGTTGAAGAAGGAGAAGAAGTGCAGCTCAATGGTGCAGAAAATATATTAAATAAAATTATAGAAGAAAACTTTCCCAACCTAAGGAAAGATATACCTATGAAGATTCAAGAAGCATACAGAACACCGAATAGGCTGGATCAAGAAAAAAAAATTCCCTCGCCATATAATAATCAAAACACAAAGCATACAGAATAAAGAAAGTATATTACGAGCTGCAAAGAAAAAAGGCCAAGTTACTTATAAAGGTAAACCTATCAGACTTACACCTGACTTCTCTATGGAAACCATGAAAGCCAGAAGGTCCTGGATAGATGTACTGCAGAAACTAAGAGACCATGGATGCAAGCCCAGACTACTATACCCAGCCAAGCTTTCATTCACTATAAATGGAGAAAACAAAATTTTCCAGGATAAAAACAAATTTAAACAATACGTAGTCACAAATCCAGCCATACAGAAAGTAATAGAAGGAAAATCACTAACCAAGGAGTCCAACAATGACCACAATAACTCAGACATCTAGAGACCCTTCAACAGCACAACTCGAAGAAGGGAAACACACAAACTCTACTACTAAAAAAGGGAATGGAGTTAACAACCACTGGTCATTAATATCACTTAATGTCAATGGAATCAACTCACCTATAAAAAGGCACAGGCTAAGAGATTGGATACGAAAACAGGATCCAACATTCTGCTGTTTACAAGAAACACACCTCAACCACAAAGACAGGCACCTACTCAGAGTAAAGGGCTGGGAAAAGGCTTATCAAGCAAATGGACCTAAAAAACAAGCAGGTGTGGCCATACTAATTTCTAACAAAGTTGACTTCAAACTTAAATCAATCAGAAAAGATGGAGAGGGGCATTTTATACTCATAACAGGAACAATTCATTAGGATTAAGTCTCAATCCTGAATATCTATGCCCCTAATATAAAATCACCCACATACATAAAAGAAACATTACTAAAACTCAAGGCAGCCATCAAGCCACACACACTAATAATAGGAGACTTCAACACTCCTCTCTCACCAACGGACAGGTCAATCAGACAGAAACCTAACAGAGAAATTAGAGAATTAATGGAGGTAATGAATCAAATGGACTTAACAGACATCTATAGAACATTCCACCCAAATAGGAAAGAATATACCTTCTTCTCTGCAGCTCATGGAACCTTCTCGAAAATTGACCACATACTCCGTAACAAAGCAAACTTCCACAGTTACAAAAAAATATTAGTAACCACCTGTGTCTTATCAGATCATCATGGATTAAAGTTAGAATTCAACAACAATGCTACCTCAGAAAGGCTAAAAATTCATGGAAACTGAACAGTCAACTACTGAACCATAACTGGATTAAGGAAGAAATAAAGAAAGAAATTAAAGTCTTCCTTGAATGCAATGAAAGTAAAGAAACAACATACTCAAACTTACAGGACACTATGAAAGCAGTCCTAAGAGGAAAGTTCATAGCACTAAGTGCCCACTTAAAGAAAACAGAGAAAGCACACATTGGAGACTTAACAGCCCACCTGAAAGCTCTAGAAAAAAAAAAGAAAAAAAGAAGCAGACTCACCTAGGAGGAGTGATTTGGAAATAATCAAACTGAGGGCTGAAATCAACAAAATAGAAACACAGAAAACAGTCCAAAGAATCAATGAAACAAAAAGCTGGTTCCTGGAGAAAATCAACAAGATTGATAAACTCCTATCCAAACTAATCAAACGGCAGAGAGAAAATATGCAAATTAATAAGATCAGAAATGAAAAGGGGGACATAACCACAGACACAGAGGAAATTCAGAGAATCATTAGATCTTACTACAAAAGCCTGTATGCCACAAAACAGGAAAATGTAAAAGAAATGGACAATTTTTTAGATAAATACCGTTTACCAATGTTAAACCAGGACCAGGTGAACAATCTAAATAGACCTGTCAGTCGCGAAGAATTAGAAGCTGTTATCAACAACCTACCTACCAAAAGAAGCCCAGGACCAGATGGTTTCAGTGCAGAATTCTATCAGAATGTCTAAGAAGACCTAATACCTATATTCCTTAATGTTTTTCACAATTTGGAAACAGAAGAGTCATTGTCAAGTTCTTTTTATGAAGCTACAGATACTCTGATACCAAAACCACACAAAGACTCAACCAAGAAATAGAACTACAGGCCAATCTCACTCATGAACATTGACGTAAAAATCCTCAGCAAAATACTGGCAAACTGAACCCAAGAACACATTAGAAAAATTATTCATTATGATCAAGTAGGCTTCATCCCAGAGATGCAGAGCTGGTTCAACATACAAAAATCTATCAATGTAATCCATCATATAAATAAACTGAAAGAAAAAAATAAAACATATGATCGTTTCATTAGATTCTGAAAAAGCATTTGACAAAATTCAACATCCCTTTATGATAAAAGTCTTGAAGAGATTAGGGATACAAGGGTCATACCTAAATATAATAAAAGCTATTTACAGCAAGCCGACAGCTAACATCAAATTAAACGGAGAGAAACTCAAAGCCATCCCACTAAACTCAGGAACACGACAAGGCTGCCCACTCACGCCATATCTCTTCAATATAGTGCTTGAAGTTTTAGCAATAGCAATAAGACAACATAAGGGGATCAAGGGGATTCGAATTGGAAAAGAAGAAGTTAACCTTTCGTTATTTGCAGATGATATGATAGTGTACATAAGCGACCCCCAAAACTCCACCAAAGAACTCCTACAGCTGATAAACACCTTTAGTAATGTGGCAGGATACAAGATCAACTCGAAAAAATCAGTCGCCCCCTTATACACAAAGGATATGGAAGCAGACAGGGAAATCAGAGAAGCATCACCTTTCACGATAGCCACAAACAGCATAAAATATCTTGGGGTAACTCTAACCAAGGAAGTGAAAGATATATTTGACAAGGTCTTTAAGGCATTGAATAAAGAAATTGAAGAGGATACCAGAAAATGGGAGGGTCTTTCTTGCTCTTGGATTGGGAGGATCAACATAGTAAAAATGGCAATTCTACCAAATGCAATTTATAGATTCAATGCAATCCCCATCAAGGTCCCATCAAAATTCTTCACAGATCTTGAGAGGACAATAATCATCTTTATATGGAAAAACAAAAAACCTAGGATAGCCAAAACAATCTTATACAATAAAGGAACTTCTGGAGGCATTACCATCCCTGATTTCAAACTCTATTACATAGCTACATTAATGAAAACAGCATGTTACTGGCCTAAATACAAAGAAGTCGACCAATGGAATTGTATAGAAGACCCGGTTTTTAATCCACAAACTATGAACACCTCATTTTCATTAAAGGAGCTAAAAGTGTACAATGGAAGAAAGAAATCATCTTTAACAATTGGTGCTGGCACAACTGGATGTCAAACTGTAGAAGAATGAAAATAGACCCATATCTATCACCATGCACAAAACTCAAGTCCAAGTGGATCAAAGACCTCAATATCCAGGTTCTGGCTATTACAAACAATGCTGCTATGAACATAGTAGAGCATATACTTTTGTTGTATGATAAGGCCTCTCTTGGGTATATTCCCAAGAGTGGTATTGCTGGGTCCAGGGTTAGGTTGATCCCGAATTTCCTGAGAAACCTCCACACTGCTTTTCCACAGTGGTTGCACAAATTTGCATTCCCACCAGCAATGGATGAGTTTACCCCTTTCTCCACAACCTCTCCAGCAAAGGCTATCATTGGTGTTTCTGATTTTAGCCATTCTGACAGGTGTAAGATGGTATCTTAAAGTTGTCTTGATTTGCATTTCCCTGATCTCTAAGGAAGTTGAGCATGACCTTAGGTGTCTTTTGGCCATTTAAACTTCTTCTGTTGAGAGCTCTCTGTTCAGCTCAGTGCCCCATTTTATAATTGGGTTGATTAGCCTTTTACGGTCTTGTTTCTTGAGTTCTTTATATATTTTGGAGATCAGACCTTTGTCAGTTGCGGGGTTGGTGAAGATTTTCTCCCAGTCTGTGGGTTGCCTTTCTGTCTCAGCGACAGTGTCCTTTGCAGGTCCAAATCAGGAGCAGAAGGAGAGAGAGCACGAGCAAGGAACTCAGGACCATGAGGGGTGCACCCACACACTGAGACAATGGGGAAGTTCTATCAGGAACTCACCAAGGCCAGCTGGCCTGGGTCTGAAAAAGCCTGGGTTAAAACCGGTCTCGCTGAACATAGCCGACAATAAGGACTACTGAGACCTCAAGAACAATGGCAATGGGTTTTTGATCCTACAGCACCTATTGGCTTTGTGGGAACCTAGGCAGTTTGGTTGCTCACCTTACTAGACCTGGATGGAGGTGGGTGGTCCTTGGACTTCCCACAGGGCAGGGAACCCTGACTGCTCTTTGGGCTGATGAGGGAGGGGGACTTGATTGAGGGAGGGGAGGGAAAGTGGAGGCGGCGGTGGGGAAGAGACAGAAATCTTTAATTAAAAAAAAAGACCTCAATATCAATCTGAACACACTGAACCTGATAGAAGAAAAATTGGCAATTTCCTTACAACACAGGAGATTGCTTCCTATGTATAACCCCAGCAGCACAGACATTAAGGGCAACATTGAATAAATGGGACCTACTAAAACTGAGAAGCTTCTGTAAAGCAAAGGACACTGTCAGTAAGACAAAAAGGCAACCTACTGACTGGGAGAAGATCTTCACCAACCCCGCAACAGACAAAGGTCTGATCTCCAAAATATATAAAGAACTCAAGAAACTAGATTTTAAAATGCTAATTAACCCAATTAAAGAAATGGAGCAGTGAACTGAACAGAGAATTCTCAACAGAAGAAGTTCAAATGGCCAAAAGACACTTAAGGTCATGCTTAACTTCCTTAGCGATCAGGGAAATGCAAATCAAGTCAACTTTAAGATACCATCTTACACCTTTCAGAATGGCTAAAATAAAAAACACCAATGATAGCCTTTGCTGGAGAGGTTGTGGAGGAAGGGGTACCCTCATCCATTGCTGGTGGGAATGCAAACTTGTGCAACCACTTTGGAAATCAGTGTGGTGGTTTCTCATGAAATTCGGGATCTACCTACCCCTGGACCCAGCAATACCACTCTTGGGATTATACCCAAGAGATGCCCTATCATATGACAAAATCATTTGTTCATCTATGTTCATAGCAGCATTATTTGTAATAGCCAGGACCTGGAAACAACCTAGATGCCCTTCAATGGAAGAATGGATGAAGAAAGTGTGGAATATATATATAGACATTAGAGTACTACTCTGTGGTAAAAAACAATGACTTCTCGAATTTTGCATGCAAATGAATGGAAATAGAAAACACTATCCTGAGTGAGGTAACCCAGACCCAAAAAGATGAACATGGGATGTACTCATGTTGGTTTCTAGCCATAAATAAAAGTCACTGGGTCTATAATTTGTGATCCTAAAGAAGCTAAATAAGAAAGTGAACCCAATGAAAAACATAGTTATCTTCCTGGCTATGGGAAGTAGACAAAAATGCCGGGCAAAAAATTGGGATCTTGGAGGTGGGGTGGGATGGGGTTAAGGGGAGATGGGGAGAGAAAAGTGAGAAGGGGAGGATGGGGGGAACTTGGGGAAACGGAATGATTGGGATAAAGGAAGGTTGGATAGGGGATCAGGGAAGCATATATCTTAGTTAAGGGAGCCACCTTAGGGTTGGCAAGAGACTTGAACCTAGAGTGGCTCCCAGGTGCCCAGGGTGATGTCCCCAGTTAGTTCCTTGGGCAGCTGAGGTTAGAGAGCCTGAAATGACCCTATCCTATAACCATACTGATGAATATCTTGCATATCACCATAGAAACTTCATCTAGCGATGGATGGAGATAGAGACAGAGACCCACACTGGAGCACAGGACTGAGCTCCCAAGGCCCCAATGAGGAGCAGAAGGAGGAAGAACATGAGCAAGGAAGTCAGGACCATGAGGGGTGCACCCACCTACTGAGGCAGTGGGGCTGATCTATTGGGAGCTCACCAAGGCCAGCTGGACTGTGACTGAAAAAGCATGGCATAAAACTGGACTCTCTGAACATGGCGGACAATGAGGGCTGATGAGAAGCCAAGGACAATGGCACGGGGTTTTGTTCCTACTTCATGTTCTGGCTTTGTGGGAGCCTAGCCAGTTTGGTTGTTCACCTTCCTAGACCTGGATGTAGAGTGGAGGACCTTGGACTTTCCATAGGGCAGGGAACCCTGACTGCTCTTCATACTGCAGAGGAGGAGGAGAGGAGTGGAGGGAGGGGGAAAGGGGCAGGAGGAGGCCAAGGGAAATGAAAGGCTGGGAGGAGGCGGAAATTGTTTTTTTTTTTCAATAAAAAAAAACTGTTCAAAAGAAAAAAAATGTGACAAAACTGCTGAAGAAGCTCAGGAAATTAACTTATCAAGAAGTCAACATGCATAATTTTTTGATATATCAGCAATGAAAAATTAAAAACAAAACTAAGGAAAAAATGATGCCCACAGGAAATCAAAATATAATTGCACTGAACTAAAGATAAGATTCAGCATTTCAAGTTTTTATAATATTTCATGGTTTTGTGTATAATTTTGCTATTATATTTTACAGTATATAGAATAATATGTTTTGTTACTCTTTTGTTATGGCTGTTTAGTGTACATAATGTGTCATTGGGGGTGTCTTCTAACAATTTTAGCTCTATATTTAAATTAATAGCTATTTTATTGTTTTTGTTTTAAATAAGGATATTGAAAATGTCAGCCAATTACTTCATATGACTGAATTTATGAAACTATATTATTACATTATCAAACAAGATATTATCATGTGATAGAGGATTTTTTGTTTCTTCTAAATCTGTAGATTATTAGTGCAATTTTAATCACAATACAAAAAAAGTACTGAGTCATTATCAAGTCTTCTCATATCATTTATTGAAATGCAATGCTATCACATCCAAAGCCAGCAGGATGTCTCTGGAGATTACTCATCTATTTTTGTTAATATTAACATTTAGAAATGAATAATGAAGCATCTGTGAGGTTGACTTTTTTATAATCAGGATGTGATTCTCAAGATTAATCAAATATATCAATGTATCAACAGTGCATTTTTTATGGCTGAACATGACTGTAGGCTATTACAGATAAGTTCATTAAAAATTCACCAGCAGAATGATTTTTATTGTCTCTATTTCAGGTGTATTAGAATAAAAATGTTTGGAGTAATCAGGCAGAAGTTTTTACATGAAAATAAAGATGAATGATAAAAGAATCATCCATTAAGTCAACATTTAAATTTGCCAATATGTTTTTTGTGTAATATTGGTGTTTCTTTTCAAACAACAATATATTTCAGCTTTAAGTCACAGAAATAGTTGTTTGCCAGTATGGGTATAGAACACTTTCAATCTCTGCTATTTAGGAGACCAAGGCAAGAGAACCAAAGGTTTCAATGCATCCTGGTCAATTTGAGAGACCCTTTTGAAAATTAAAAAAAATAAACCAAAATATAAAGGGATGGGAGAACAGTTCAAAAGTAGAGCATCTGTCAAGCATGCCGGAAGTTATGGCTTCATTCCTCATTGTGACCACTAGTCACAAGAAAAAAAATGCCAAGTTATATATAATAAGTAAAATAGACTTTCAGGTTACAAACTTCTGGCATTGGAACCAATCAAATAATTTCCCATTAAAATTGATTATTGATGTTTATTTTACATGCCTCTTACTCATTAATTTTAATAATCATATAGAACATTTATTTACTATATTGAAAGACTGCTGTGTCTATAACCTGTCCTAATTGACTTTCTTTTGCAATGATAAACAACACGATCAAAAGAAAATTGGTGAAGAACGAGTTTATTTCATCTTACAACTTAGAGTCCATCATGAATAGAATTCAAAGCAGGAACTCGGGGAGGAAAACTGGACACAGGAACTGAAAAAAAGTCCATGGAGGAATGTCATGTTATAGACATAAAATTTTGTCCTGCCTGGTCACACGATCATTCAGTGCCAAAGAAACGTACAAAGACCTACAGTAATTATAAACTGGTTGACATATTAGATCAGGCTTATTATTAACTATCTCTTACAACTTAGAATAACCCATAATTCTTATCTATATTTACCCATGTGGTTTGGTAATTTACTCAGTGAGGCATTCTCACCTTCCTCTGGGACTGGCTGGTGAGTGCAGACTGAGCCTTTCCTCTTTCAAGAATTCCCCTTGCCTTGTCAGCCCCCCTATACTTTCTGCCTGGTTTCTGGTCAATCAGCATGTTATTAAACCTGTGCAAGTGAAAAACCTTTACAGGGTACAAGAAAATTATCCCATAACATCATATACTATGTTGCTCTCCATGATTTGCTTGGTTTGATTTTTTATATAATCCAGGAACACATGCTTAGGGGTGGCACCACCCAGAGTGGGCTAATTTTTTTCCACACCAATAATTCATTATGATGCTGTGAGTCATGACTACATAGTAATTGTGTGTGAAAAAGGCAGTGTCTCATAACTCTTTGTGTATCTTCTGACTCTTTGCAATATCCCCCCCCCCCCTTCCTTGATGTTCCTTAAGTCATGGACTTCTTTAAGTGTTCTCTTTCTGGATGACGTTTTAGCTATAGACTTATTCTCAGCATCACTAGATAATAAAAAATACTGAAAAATAAGACCTATTAATAAAAATTCATTCAATTTTCCAATAAAAAGACACAGGCAAACAGAATGAAAAGGAAAACAGTATCCATCCATCTGCTGTATACAAGAAATACACTGCAATTCAAAGACAGATCACTAAGGAAGTTGAACATGAACTTAAGTGTCTTTTGGCCATTTGAACTTCTTCTGTTGAAAATTCTCTGTTCAGTTCTGTACCCCATTTTTTAATTGGGTTAATTAAAATTTTAATGTCTAGTTTCTTGAGTTCTTTATATATTTTGGAGATCAGACCTTTGTCTGATGTGGGGTTGGTGAAGATCTTTTCCCATTCAGTAGGATGCCTTTTTGTCTTAATGGCTATGTCCTTTGCTTATCAGAAGCTTCTCAGTTTCAGGAGATCTCATTTATTCATTGTTGCTCTCATTGTCTGTGCTACTGGGATTATAAATAGGAAGTGGTTTCCTGTGCCCGTGTGTTGCATTCTATGTCCCACTCTCTCTTCTGTCAAGCTCATTGTGGTCGGATTTTTATTGAGGTCTTTAATCCATTTGGAATTGAGTTTTGTGCATTGCAAGAGATATGATTCTATTTTCATTCTTCTACAGGTTGACATCCAGTTATGCCAGCACTATTTGTTGAAGATGCTTTCTTTCATCTATTGTATAGTTTTAGTTCCTTTGTTGAAAATCAGGTGTTCATAGGTTTGTGGGTTAATATCCGGGTCTTCGATTTGATTCTATTTGTTGATGTCTCTGTTTTTATGCCAGTACCAAGCTGTTTTCATTACTGTAGCTCTGTAATAGAGTTTGAAGTCAGGAATGGTAATGCCTTCGGGAGTTCATTTATTGTATAGGATTGTTTTAGCTATTCTGGGTCTTTTGTTTTTCCATATAGAGTTGATTATTGTTCTCTCAATGTCTGTGAAGAATATTGTTGGGATTTTGATGGGGACTGCATTGAATTTATAAGTTGCCTTTGGTAGAATTGCCATTTTTACTATGTTAATTCTACCCATCCAAGAGCATGGGAGATCCTTCCATTTTTCTGGTATCCTCTTCAATTTCTTTCTTCAAAGACTTAAAGTTCTTGTCAAATAGATCTTTCACTTCCATGGTTAGAGTTACATCAAGATACTTTATGCTATTTGTGGCTATCAAGATACATGAAGCTTCTCTGATTTCCTTCTCTGCTTCTCTATCTTTTGTGTATAGGAAGGCTACTGATTTTTTGGAGTTGATCTTGTATCCTGCCACATTACAAAAGGTGTTTATCAGCTGTAGGAGTTCTTTGGTCAAGTTTTTGGAATCACTGATGTACAGTATCATATCACCTGCAAATAAGGAAAGTTTGACTTCTTCCTTTCCAATTTGAATCCCCTTGATCTCCTTATGTTGTCTTATTGCTATTGCTAGAACTTTAAACACTAGGTTGAACAGATATAGTGTGACTGAACAGCCTTATCTTCTTCCTGATTTTAGTGGAATGGCTTTGAGTTTCTCTCCATTTAATTTAATATTAGCTGTTGGCTTGCTGTATATAGCTTTTAATAAATTTAGGTATGAAGCTTGTATGCATAATCTCTCCAAGAACTTTATCATAAAGGGGTGTTGAATTTTGACAAATGCGTTTTCAGCATCTAATGAAATTATCATATGATTTTTCTTTCTGTTTATTTATATGATGGATTACATTGATAGATTTTCATATGTTGAACCAGCCCTGCATCTCTGGGATGAAGCCTACTTGATCATAACAGATAATTTTTTATGTGTTTTTTGATTTGGTTTGCCAGTATTTTGTTGAGAATTTTAGCATCGATGTTCATGAGTGAGATTTGTCTGTAATTCTCTTTCCTTGTTGAGTCTCTGTGTGGTGTTGGTATCAGGATAACTGTAGCTTCATAAAAAGAGTTTGGCAATGACTCTTCTGTTTCAATTATGTGAAACACATTAAGGAGTATAGCTATTAGCTCTTCTTGGAAGTTCTGGTTAAATTCTGCATGAAAACCATCTGGTCCTGGGCTTTTGTAGGTTGGGATATTTTTTATGACATCTTCTATTTCCTCATGACTTATAGATCTATTTAAATTGTTTACCTGGTCTTGATTTAATTTTGGTATATCATATTTTTCTAAAAACAAGTCAATTTATTTTACGTTTCCCAACTTTGTGGCATATAGGCTTTTGTAGTAAGACATAACGATTCTCTAAATTGCCTCAGTGTCTGTTTTTTTTTTGTCCCCCTTTTCATTTCTTATCTTGCTAATTTGCATGTTCTCTCTCCGCCTTTTGAATAGTTTGGATAGGGGTTGTCAATCTTGTTGATTTTCTCCAGGAATCAGCTTTTTATTTCATTTATTCTTTGGATTGTTTTCTGCTTTTCTATTTTGTTGATTTTGGCCCTCAGTTTGATTATTTATAGTCTTCTAGTCTTCCTTGGTTAGTCTGCTTCTTTTTTTCTAGAGCTTTCAGCTGTGCTGTTATGTTTCTAATGTGAGCTCATTCTGTTTTTTTTTTTTTTTGTTTTAATGTGGGCACTTAGTGTTATGAGCATTCCTCTTATCACTACTTTAGTAGTGTCCCATAGGTTTGAGTCTTTATTTTTCATTGAGTTCAGATAATTTCTTTATTTCTTCCCTGACCCAGGGGTGGTTCAGGAGTTGACTGTTCAGTTTCCATGAGTTTTTAGGCTTTCTGGGGATAGAACTGAGCTCCTAAGGTCCAAATGAGGAGCAGAAGGAGGGAGAACATGAGCAAGGAAGTTAGGACCGCGAGGGGTGTGCCCATTCACTGAGACGGTGGGGCTGATCTAATGGAAGCTCACCAAGGCCAGCTGGATGATGGAGCATTGTGATCAAATCGGACTCCCTGAACGTGGCTGACAAGGAGGGCTGACTGAGAAGCCAAGGACAATGTTATTGGGTTTTGATCCTACTGCATGTAATGACTTTGTGGGAGCCTAGTCTGTTTGAATGCTCACTTTTCTAATCCTGGATGGAGGGGAGAGGACCTTGGACTTCCCACAGGGCAGAGAATCCCGACTGCTCTTTGGACTGGAGAGGGAGGGGAAGGGGGATGGGGGAGCAGGAGGGAAATGGGAGGAGGGGAGGAGGTGGAAATTTTTAATTAAATAAAAAAAGAAAAAAGACTTTTTTCTGGTTCCTAGATTTGTAAAATTAAAAATAAAAGTATGGATAGCATTATGTAGATGCATAATGGAAATGGAATTAAATAATGACACCAAATGTTGTTGTACACATGAATTCAAGACCAAATATATGGAATGCCTCATTTTCAAATATAGTGTCTAAATGAATATAGCCAGAAAAATCCCAGTCCTATTTGATGAGATTCAGTTTCTTCTGAAAAAGTTGTTTACTATTTCCCAGTTTCTTCTTAGGAGCCCCTACCTCTTAAAAGATCCAATGCTTATTACAGTAACACAGAGATACATATTTAGGACAAAGATTCTAGCACATCAACTTTAGTTAGTAGAAAATTTCAACACATTATTTTATTTATTATTGAATAACTTCATTCATACATATACTTTGTATTTTCATCTTCTTTTCTCTCCAAAATTATCTTCAAATCTATCAATGCCCTACACATTGCTTCTCTCTCAATATTATGTCCCCCTTTTTAATTCCTTGGGTATAAATATAGATACTAATTATTTATACCTGGGTCCAATTATTGATTCTGATATAATCCATGGGTATGCATCTGTCTTAGGCTTTCTATTGGTGTGAAGACACACCATGAGGATGGCAACTCTTATAAAGTAAAACATTGCATTGGGGCTGTATTATATTTTCAGAGGTTTATAGTCTATTATCATCATATTGGGGCATGGTAGTGGGAGGCCAGATATGTTGCTGAAGTAGGAGTTCAGAGTCTACATCATAGTCTACAGGCAGCAAACGCTCTGTGTGTACCACATCCTGAGCATAGCTTGAACATAGGAGAATTCAAAGCCCAGCCCTACAATGACACTTCCACCAACAAGGCAAAGCCACACCTTTTAGTGCTGCCATTCCATATGGGAACCAATTTCTTTTGACCACCACAAGGACCATCCACTACAGAATTTTTTGACCTATAAAAGGACACATCTCTGAAGAAAATTAATGAAATCTCTTTTCTTTTAAAACAATCAATTTTCATTAACACCCCAAGTAGAAATGGGGAACTCATCCATTCTTCTCCCCATCCAAAATTACATGAACTTTTCTGTGTTTTGACACAAAATTTTAGAGTATTATGAAAGCAATGTGCTTGTACCAGTTTAAGATGATGTATATTGTTCCAAATTAATGAAGATATTTTAATTCTCTAGAAGTTTTGACATAGTCAAAGTGATGACACAGAATATTTCAAATAAAATAATTTATATTTTTTGTTTACTTCCTTCAAGAAATTCTAAAATCACTAAGAGTGTTTAATAAAAGTGAATGCTTTCATAGTAATAATAGAAAATGGATTTTTTATGTGTTCTCACAATTTTCATTTTATTATATCCTTTGAGGTATTAAATGATTCCTAAGTTATTTACTAAATCATTATGCAAAATATTACTGCAAAATTTAATACTGACATAGTTAATTATATATTCAACATATATTACATTTTCTGTATATTCAGCACATTCTTTGTGTATTTTATTCTCTTTATTTTATTTTTATTAAATTGATAATAGCATATAAAATAATGGATTTAATTAAAATTATAATATATAATTGTTCATATTTTGTTCCTATATATTCCTCTGGTACATTAACCTTCTTAATTTCCCTCCACTTTTCTGTTGGTGATTATCTTGCCCTTCTACTTAAATGTCAAATGAATTATATTTACCTAATATTTTTATCAATCTTTCCTTCTTTATGTATGCTGCTCCCTTCTCATAATTCATGATTTAATTTACAGTAGGTAAAAATGTGATTATACACACACATTTTTAAAAGCTTAAATAAAAATTCTGAAAATGAGAGAAAAGATGACAATGTCTCTTTGTTGCTGTTTTATTTCAATTTACCTAACAATCTCTAATTTCATCTGTTTTTCTTGTAAGTAGCATTTTATTCTTTCATGGAGATGAATACAATGATTGCATTGTGTATGTAGATCTTGATTTTAACTCATATTTTAGAAGACTGATATGGTACCTCACCTTTTTAGCTATTTCAAAAAAGTTCTGAAAGAATAATTGATGCGTATGCATTTGGTAGTATGTTGTTATACCACATACGTAATGTCAAGTTGTAGATCTATTTTCAGTGTTTCTTTAAATAATTTTTGACATTATAAGTTAATTACAACATTTCTCCCTGCCTTGTCATCCCTCCAGAATGTCACATATACCCTCCCACTCCTAATCAAATTCATGCCATTTTCGCTTATTTGTATAGCATTCAACTATGTACATAGACACATATTTCTAAATACAACCTACTCAGTCTGTGTAATGTCACACAGACGTATGTTTTCAGGGATGACTGTTTGGCAAGAGGCAACCAATTGGTATGCTCTTCCATAAGAAGGCTGCTTTTCCTGTTTAAAACTTTTCTCATGTGGTTTTCATTGTCCAATTTGGCATGCTCATTGATGTCATCCTTGTTCAGCTCATCCTTGGGAAATTAAATTATTGAGAATTTATGGATATAAATTTGTTTTCTTCTTGGAGACTCTTTCACAGTAAATACCTTGAACCTCTGGCTCTTAAAATTTTTCAATCCTCTTTTCAACAATGTTCCCTGAGTCTTAGGTGTGGGAGTATTTTATAGATGAACTCATTTGAAAATTGATTTGGTATGGTTTTCAGTGGTATTCTCCATATGCTACATGAGAAGTATTATTGATGAGGTAAAGATTATATTTTTTGTGACTATAAGGACAAATACTTATAGGGTGCTATTAAGGATAATGCTAATATATTAAATTTATGTTTGTAGATTTTCTTCCAGTGATCATGACTTCAGTGACTTAAAAATGTTCATTATCCCTAGGAATTAAGGAAATGAAAATGCAACAACCTTAAGACTTCATCTTACCCTAGTCCACATGACAAAGATCAATGGTATGACCACCCACAAAGCAGGAGTGGATGTGTGAAGCTCTCTATCACTGTTTGTGGGTTTGCAAAATGATAGATTCACTATTGAAACCATAGTGGAAAATTTTCAGAAAAATAAAAGTAAATCTACCATATATCCGAGCTATACCATTCCATGGGATATACACAAGGGACTGAAAATCTTACTCCACAGATGCTTGCTTATCCATGTTTGTTGCTGCTCTGCTCACAAGAGATAAGAATTTTAAACAATCCAAATATCCTAAAACCAATAAATGGAAAACGAAAGTGTGGTAGATACTTTGGAATATAATTCTTCTGTAAAGAAAAATATTATCATGAACCTTGCAAATAAATGGATGAAACTTGAAAAGTTCATTTTAAGCATATTAAAGCCGATATTATATTCCTAGCTTCAAATCTCTACATGTGCATGCATAGCACATAGTAACTTGAAAAACTAGGAAACTAAACTAAACTAGGAAACCATTGTGAAGACAGGGGGGTTAAAGAGCAAAAGAAAGATGAAAAGCACGTTCTATTCCCTGAGAAGACCTAATTTCTCAGGCTCTTCCCCTCTTAGCCCCACTTTTCCCCTGTCCATGCCTAATGTGGATTCCATAGACCATCATATTTTTACAGCCCCAGAAATCATATTTTTAGCTTCTTTGTTAAAACTCAGGTGTATGTGTATGTTAGGATTGATATCTGGGTCTTTGATTTGATTCTGTATATCCTCCTATCTGTTTTTATGCCAATACCTGTCTGATTTCCTTACTACATTTCTATAGCAGAATTTGATGCTATAGAGAGTGATGCCTCCAGATATACCTTTATTGTACAGGATAGTTTTGGCTATCCTGGATTTTCTGTTTTTCCATATGAATTTGAGTATTATTCTTTCATGGTCTGTGAAGAATTTGGCTGGAATTTTGGTGGGCATTGTATTGAATTTGAAGATTGATTTTGGTAAGATTGCCATTTTTACTACGCTAATTCACTTACCCAGAAGAATGGGAGATCTTTGCATTTTCTAGTGTCTCCTTCAATTTCTTTCTTCAAATGTTTAAAATTATTGTAATACAAGTCTTTCACTTGTTAAGTTAGAGTTATCCCAAGATATTTTGGGTTATTTTTATGGCTATTGAAAATTGTGATGTTTCTCTGATTTCTGTCTTATACTAGTATCTACATAAAGGATGACTACTGCTTTTTTTTTAAGTTGATCTTGTACCCTGCTTCATTTCTAAAAGAGTTTATGAGTTACAAAAGTTCCCTATTAGAATTTTTGGTGTCAGTTATATATACTATCATATCATCAGTAAATTGTGAAAATTTGTCTTCTTTTCCAATTTATAGCCCCTTGATCACCTTTTGTTGTCTTATTGTTCTAGCTAGAACTTTGAGTACTATATAAATTAGATATGGAAAGAGTGGATATCCTTATCTTGTTCTTGATTTCAGTGGGAACACATTAAGTTTCTCTTCATTTAGTTTGATGTTGCCTGTTGGCTTGGTATATATTGTCTTTATTACGTTTATATATGTCTCTTATATTCCTGATCTTCACAAGACTTTTATCATGAAGAGGTTTTGAGTTTTGTCAAGGGCTTTTTTAGGATGTACTGAAATGATCCTTTTTTTTTCTTTCAGTTTGCTATACAGTGGATTACAATGACAGATTTTCATTTGTTAAATCATCACTGAATCTCTGAGATGAAGCCTATTTGGTGGATGATTTTTCTTTTTTTCTTTCTTTTTTTTTTCTCTTTTGACACAGGTTTCTCTGTGGTTTTGGAGCCTGTCCTGGAACTAGCTCTTGTAGACCAGGCTAATCTCGAACTCACAGAGATCCGCCTGCCTCTGCCTCCCAAGTGCTAGGATTAAAGGAGTGCGCCACCAACACCCGGCAGTGAATGATTTTTCTAATGTATTCTTGGATTTGGTTTGCCTGTATTTTATTGAGTGTTTTTGCATCGGTGTTCACAAGTGAGATTGGTCTGTAATTCTCTTTATTAGTAGTATCTTTTTGAGGTTTGGGTATCAGGGTAACTGCAGCCTTGTAAAAAGAGTTTGACAATGTTTCTATTGTGTGGAACAATTTTAGGCATATTGGTGTTAGCTCTTCATTGAAAATATTGTAGAGTTCTGCAATGCAACCATCTGGTTCTTATAGTAGTGCAAAAGATACAGATAGGGCAAAAGAACAGAACTAGGTGGGAAAATCTAAAATGAGGGTTGGGAGAAAAAAGGAGTGATCAGAGAGACGCCATTTTGCCCTGCCGGAGACAAACACAGGAGCCAGTAAGCCACAGCCATGTGGTGATACACAGATTAAAAGAAATGAGTTAAATTAATATGTAAGAGTCAGCCAATAATAAGCTAGAGCTAATGGGCCAAGCTGTGATTTAAATAATATAGTTTCTGTGTGATTATTTCACTTCTGGGTGGCCAGGACTAACAAGTGGCTCCTTGCAACATCTGCTCCTACGCTTTTTTGGTTAGACAACATTTGGTGACAGTTTCTATTTCCTTAGCAACTATAGATCGTTTATTTTATTTATCTGGTCTTTATTTAATTTTAGCATTCTATATTTATCCAGAAAATTCTCCATTGTTTTTTTTTATTTTTATTTTTTTTTTATTTTATTGAAAAAAAAATTTTTTTCTCCTCCTCCCAGCCTCCAATTTCCCTCCCCCACTCCCCTCCCCTCACTCCTCTCCCCCTCCCTCTCCAGCCTGAGGGGCAGTCAGGGTTCCCTGCCCTGTGGAAAGTCCAAAATCCTCCCCCCTCCATCCTGGTCTAGGAAGGTGAACATCCAAACTGGCTAGGCTCCCACAAAGCCAGAACATGAAGTAGGAACAAAACCCCATGCCATTGTCCTTGGCTTCTCATCAGCCCTCATTGTCCGCCATGTTCAGAGAGTCCGGTTTTATCCCATGCTTTTTCAGTCACAGTCCAGCTGGCCTTGGTGAGCTCCCAATAGATCAGCCCCACTGTCTCCGTGGGTGGGTGCACCCCTTGTGGTCCTGACTTCTTTGCTCATGTTCTCCCTCCTTCTGCTCCTCATTGGGACATTGGGAGCTCAGTCCTGTGCTCCAGTGTGGGTCTCTGTCTCTATCTCCATCCATCGCCAGACGAAGGTTCTATGGTGATATGCAAGGTATTCATCAGTATGGCTCTAGGATAGGGTCGTTTAAGGTTCCCTATCCTCAGCTGCCCCAGGAACTAACTGGGGACATCGCCCTGGGCACCTGGGAGCCCCTCTAGGTTCAAGTCTCTTGTCAACCCTAAGATGGCTCCCTTAATTAAGAAATGTGCTTCCCTGCTTGCCTATCCAGCCTTCCTTTATCCCAATCCTCTCGTTTCCCCAAGTTCCCCCCCTCCTCCCCTTCTCCCTTTTCTCTCCCCATCTCCCCTTACCCCCCTCCCACCCCACCCCCAAGATCCCAATTTTTTGCCCTGCATTCTTGTCTACTTCTCATAAACAGGAGGAAAGCTATATGTTTTTCTTTGGGTTCACCTTCTTATTTAGCTTCTTTAGGATATCAAATTGTAGACTCAATGACCTTTATTTATGGCTAGAAACCAATTATGAGTGAGTACATCCCATGTTCATTTTTTTTGGGTCTGGGTTACCTCACTCAGGATAGTGTTTTCTATTTCCATCCATTTGCATGCAAAATTCGAGAAGTCATTGTTTTTTTACTGCTGAGTAGTACTCTAATGTGTATATATTCCACACTTTCTTCATCCATTCTTCCATTGAAGGACATCTAGGTTGTTTCCAGGTTCTGGCTATTACAAATAATGCTGCTATGAACATAGTTGAACAAATGCCCTTGTCATATGATCGGGCTTCTCTTTGGTATATTCCCAAGAGTGGCATTGCTGGGTTCAGGGGTAGGTTGATCCTGAATTTCCTGAGAAACCACCACATTGATTTCCAAAATGGTTGCACAAGTTTGCATTCCCACCAGCAATGGATGAGGGTACCCCTTCCTCCACAACCTCTCCAGCAAAGGCTATCATTGGTGTTTATTATTTTAGCCAATCTGACGGGTGTAAGATGATATCTCAAAGTTGTTTTGATTTGCATTTCCCTGATCGCTAAGAAGGTTGAGCATGACCTTAAGTGTCTTTTGGCCATTTGAACTTCTTCTGTTGAGTATTCTCTGTTCAGATCAGTGCCCCATTTTTTAATTGGGTTAATTAGCCTTTTAAAGTCTAGTTTCTTGAGTTCTTTATATATTTTGGAGATCAGACCTTTGTCTGTTGTGGGGTTGGTAAAGATCTTCTCCCAGTCAGTGGGCTGCCTTTTTGTCTTAGTGACAGTGTCCTTTGCTTTACAGAAGCTTCTCAGTTTTAGTAGGTCCCATTTATTCAATGTTGCCCTTAATGTCTGTGCTGCTGGAGTTATACCTAGGAAGCGATCTCCTGTGCCCATCTGTTGTAGGGTACTTCGCACTTTTTCTTCTATCAGGTTCAGTGTGTTCAGATTGATATTGAGGTCTTTGATCCATTTGGACTTGAGTTTTGTGCATGGTGATAGATATGGGTCTATTTTCATTCTTCTACAGGTTGACAACCAGTTGTGCCAGCACCATTTGTTGAAGAGGCTTTCTTTATTCCATTGTATACTTTTAGCTCCTTTATCAAAAATGAGGTTTTCATAGGTTTGTGGGTTAAAATCCGGGTCTTCTATAAGATTCCATTGGTCGACTTCTCTGTTTTTATGCCAATACCACACTGTTTTCATTACTGTAGCTCTGTAATAGAGTTTGAAGTCAGGGATGGTAATGCCTCCAGAAGTTCCTTTATTGTATAAGATTGTTTTGGCTATCCTGGGTTTTTTGTTTTTCCATATAAAGTTGACTATTGTCCTCTCAAGATCTGTGAAGAATTTTGATGGGACCTTGATGGGGATTGCATTGAATCTATAAATTGCTTTTGGGAGGATTGCCATTTTTACTATGTTGATCCTCCCAATCCAAGAGCAAGGGAGATCCTTCCATTTTCTGGTATCCTCTTCAATTTCTTTCTTCAATGCCTTAAAGTTCTTGTCAAATAGATCTTTCACTTCCTTGGTTAGAGTTACCCCAAGATATTTTATGCTGTTTGTGGCTATCGTGAAAGGTGATGCTTCTCTGATTTCCCTGTCTGCTTCCATATCCTTTGTGTATATGAGGGCGACTGATTTTTTGGAGTTGATCTTGTATCCGGCCACATTATTAAAGGTGTTTATCAGCTGTAGGATTTCTTTGGTAGAGTTTTTGGGGTCGCTTAAGTACACAAGCATATCATCTGCAAATAACGAAAATTTAACTTCTTCCTTTCCAATTCGAATCCCCTTGATCCCCTTATGTTGTCTTATTGCTATTGCTAAAACTTCAAGCACTATATTGAAGAGGTATGGAGAGAGTGGACAGCCTTGTCGTGTTCCTGATTTTAGTGGGATGGCTTTGAGTTTCTCTCCGTTTAGTTTGATGTTAGCTGTCGGTTTGCTGTAAATAGCTTTTATTATATTTAGTTATGACCCTTGTATCCCTAATCTCTCCAAGACTTTTATCATAACGCGATGTTGAATTTTGTCAAATGCTTTTTCAGCATCTAATGAAATGATCATATGTTTTATTTTTTCTTTCAGTTTATTTATATGATGGATTACATTGATAGATTTTCATATGTTGAACCAGCCTTGCATCTCTGAGATGAAGCCTACTTGATCATAATGGATAATTTTTCTAATGTGTTCTTGGATTCGGTTTGCCAGTATTTTGTTGAGGATTTTTGCATCAATGTTCATGAGTGAGATAGGCCTGTAATTCCCTTTCTTGGATGAGTCTTTGTGTGGTTTTTGGTATCAGAGTGACTGTAGCTTCATAAAAGGAATTTGGTAATGACTCTTCTGTTTCTATATTGTGGAATACATTAAGGAGTATAGATATTAGTTCTTCTTGGAAGTTCTGGTAGAATTCTGCATTGAAACCATCTGGTCCTGGGCTTTTTTTGGTAGGGAGGTTTTTGATAACAGCTTCTAATTCTTCGCAACTGACCGGTCTATTTAGATTGTTCACCTGGTCCTGGTTTAACTTTGGTATATGGTATTTATCTAAAAAAGTGTCCATTTCTTTTACATTTTCCACTTCTGTGGCATACAGGCTTTTGTAGTAAGATCTAATGTTTCTCTGAATTTCCTCTGTGTCTGTGGTTATGTCCCCCTTTTCATTTCTGATCTTATTAATTTGCAAATTCTCTCTCTGCCGTTTGATTAGTTTGCATAGGGGTTTATCAATCTTGTTGATTTTCTCCAGCAACCAGCTTTTTGTTTCATTGATTCTTTGGATTGTTTTCTGTGTTGCTATTTTGTTGATTTCAGCCCTCAGTTTGATTATTTCAAGTCTTCTACTCCTCCTAGGTGAGTCTGCTTCATTTTTTTTCTAGAGCTTTCAGGTGGGCTGTTAAGTCTCCAATGTGTGCTTTCTCTGTTTTCTTTAAGTGGGCACTTAGTGCTATGAACTTTCCTCTTAGGACTGCTTTCATAGTTTCCCATAAGTTTGAGTATGTTGTTTCTATATTTTCATTGAATTCAAGAAAGACTTTAATTTCTTTCTTTATTTCTTCCTTAATCCAGGTATGGTTCAGTACTTGACTGTTCAGTTTCCATGAGTTTGTAGGCTTTCTAGGGGTAGAATTGTTGCTGAATTCTAACTTTAATCCATGGTGATCTGATAAGACACAGGAGGTTACGAATATTTTCTTGTAACTGTGGAAGTTTGCTTTGTCACCGAGTATGTGGTCAATTTTCGAGAAGGTTCCATGAGCTGCAGAGAAGAAGGTATATTCTTTCCTATTTGGGTGGAATGTTCTGTAGATGTCTGTTAAGTCCATTTGATTCATTACCTCCATTAATTCTCTTATTTCTCTGTTGGGTTTCTGTCTGATTGACCTGTCCATTGGTGAGAGAGGAGTGTTGAAGTCTCCTACTATTAGTGTGTGCAGTTTGATGGCAGCCTTGAATTTTAGTAATGTTTCTTTTACGTACGTGGGTGCTTTTATATTAGGGGCATAGATATTCAGGATTGAGACTTCCTCCTGATGAATTGTTCCTGTTATGAGTATAAAATGTCCCTCTCCATCTCTTCTGATTGATTTAAGTTTGAAGTCAACTTTGTTAGAAATTAGTATGGCCACACCTGCTTGTTTCTTAGGTCCATTTGCTTGATAAACCTTTTCCCATCCCTTTACTCTAAGTAGGTGCCTGTCTTTGTGGTTGTGGTGTGTTTCTTGTAAACAGCAGAATGTCGGATACTGTTTTCGTATCCAATCTCTTAGCCTGTGCCTTTTTATAGGTGAGTTGAGTCCATTGACATTAAGTGATATTAATGACCAGTGATTGTTAACTGTGATCACTTTTTTAGTATTAGAGTTTGTGTGTTTCCCTTCTTTGAGTTGTGCTGGTGAAGGGTCTGTAGATGTTTGAGTTATTGGGGTCATTGTTGGACTCTTTGGTTTCTGATTTTCCTTCTAATACTTTCTGTAAGGATGGATTTGTGGCTACGTATTGTTTAAATTTGTTTTTATCCTGGAAAATTTTGTTTTCTCCATTTATAGTGAATGAAAGCTTGGCTGGGTATAGTAGTCTGGGCTTGCATCCATGGTCTCTTAGTTTCTGCAGTACATCTATCCAGGACCTTCTGGCTTTCATGGTTTCCATAGAGAAGTCAGGTGTAAGTCTGATAGGTTTACCTTTATAAGGTACTTGGCCTTTTTCCTTTGCAGCTCTTAATATTCTTTCTTTATTCTGTATGTTTTGTGTTTTGATTATTATATGGCGAGGAGGTGTTTTTTTTTTTTTTTTGTCTAGTCTATTCGGTGTTCTGTATGCTTCTTGTACCTTCAAAGGAATATCTTTCTTTAGATTGGGAAAGTTTTCTTCTATAATTTTATTAAATATATTTTCTGGACCGTTGAGCTGCACTTCTTCTCCTTCTTCTATCCCAATTATTCTTAGGTTTGGTCTTTTTATTGTGTCCCAGATTTCCTGAATGTTTTGTGATGAGAATTTGTTGGTTTTGCTGTTTTCTTTGATCAGTGTGTTTATTTTCTCTCTGATATCTTCAGTGTCTAACATTCTTTCTTCTATCTCTTGTAATCTGTTGGCAGTACTTGTCTCAGTAGTTCCTGTTCGCTTACCCAGATTTTCCATCTCCATCCTTCCCTCGGTTTGTGTTTTCTTCAATACTTCCATTTCCTTCTTCAAGTCTTGAACCGCTTCCCTCACCTGTTTGATTGCTTCTTCTTGTTTCTCTTGGTTTTCTTGGGTATCTTTGAGCGATTTATTCATTTCCTCTACCTTTTTGTTTGTAATCTCTAATTGTTTATGGCAATTTTTCACCTCCTGTTTAAGGTCTTCTATTATTTTCATATAATTCACTTTTGAGTCGATTTCTTCTAATTCTTCTGGAGTAGGTTGTACAATTCTTCTTGTTTCGGGATCCCTGGATTCTGGTGATGCCATGTTGCCTTTCAGGTTGTTGGAGGAATTCTTGCATTGGCGCCTTCCCATCTCTTCCTTCAAATGGAGCCAGGATAGGCCTGGTGTCTTGGTCCATTCTTTGCTGTGACTGACTCTCTGGGTTTTTCTCTTCAGTGTAGAAACAGGAACCGTCCCGTCCTGATGCAACTTCTCAGCACCAAAACATGGACACCTGGTAGTCCAATGACCCGCGGACAAAAGGGGGAACTTGGGGGGTATTGTGGGGACGAGTAGAACAACGGAGTCCCTGCCTCACAAGCTGAAGGTGCACATGCTCCCTTTAGGGGGTCCTTGAGGCCTGCCCAGTAGGTAGGCACTCACCACTCTGAGTGGGTAGCCTTAGTGTAGAAGCAGAAGACTGTTCCTGATCAAAGGACCTTGCAGACCAAACAGGCTTGGGGGAGGGGGGGTCGAGTGTAAGAAAGACAGCCCTGCAGAAGGAGCTGGGGGAGGGGGGTTTGTGCTCTCTTCTGGGACAGACCACCCCTGGATAGCACACACTCACCCGTCCAGATGGAACTCCTCAGCACCTAAACAGGGCCGCCTGGTGGCCCAATGCTCCGGGGACAAAAGGAAGAAAGTGGCAGGCGGGGCGGAGTCCAGGAGCGCACAGGAGACCCAGGAGCACACAGGAGACCCAGGAGCACAAGCTGGAGGTGTCCAGGCTCCCTTACTGGGGACCTTGAGGCCTGCCTGGCAGGCAGTCACTCACCTCTCTGCATGGGTAGCCTTAGTGTAGGAGCTTAAAACTGTTCTTGAGCACTGGTCCTAGCTTACAGCAGGGCAGCGTTGGGGGGAGGGCGCTGGAGGGCTGGGTCATGAGTAAGAAAAAAAACATTCTCCATTGTGTTAAGTTTTCGGATTTTATGGAATACAGGTTTAGAAGTATGACCTGATGATTCTCCTGATTTCCTTTGTTATTGATAGTTATGCCGCACTTTTCATTTCTTATTTTGTTAATTTGGATATTCTCTCTCTGCCTTTTTGTTAGTTTGAATAAAGGTTTGTCTATTTTTTTTAATTTCTCAACGAACCAACTCATTGTCAAATTGTATCTGTATATTGCTTGCTTTGTTTCTTTTTTGGTTGATCTCACATCTCAAATTGATTTTTTCTTGTTGTCTAGTCATCCTAGCTGAGTTCATTTTATTTTGTTCTAGATGCTTCAGATGTTCTATTAATTTGTTTGTGTAGGATTTTTTCCAAATTCTTTATGTAAGTATTTAGTACTTTGAACTTTCCTCATAACATTGTTTTCATTGTGTTCCATAAGTTTTGGTATGTTGTGAGGTTATGTTCCTTGAATTTTATTAAGTCTTTAATTTCTTCCTTGACTCATTGGTGAGCATTGTTTAATTTCCATGAATTTGTGTGTTGTCTGAAATTAATGTTGCTGTTGAATTCTAAGGTTAAGCCATGATGGTGCTCCAATGAAATACATAGGGTTTTTCCAATTATTTTTGTATCTGTTGAGGTGTGTTTTGATACCAAGTATGTGATCAATTTTTTAGAAGGCTCTATGGGTGCTAAAAAAAAGTTATATTCTTTTACATTTGTATGGAATATATGGAATATTCTAGAAATGTCTGTTGAGTAAATTTGACTCAAAACATCTACAATTTCCCTAATTTTTCTGTTAAGATTCTGTCTGGAAGACCTGTCCAGTGCTGAGATTGGAGTGTTGAAGTCTTTCACTATAAGTGTGTGGAACTTAATGTGTAGTTTAGTAATGTTTCTTATACATATCCATTGTAGGAGGATCTTCTATCTATGTGTTACTTTAATTGGTTAAATAAAGAAGCTGCCTTGGCCTTTTGATATGACAGAAACTTAGGTAGACAGGAAAGACAGAACAGAATTCTGAGAGGAAGAAGGCAGGCAGAGAGAGCTGCCATGGAGCTAGCCACCAGGTTAGACATGATGAATCTCTACCGGTAAGCCACAGTCATGTGGTGACATACAGATTAATATAAATGGGTTAATCAAGATGTGAGAGTTAGCCAACAAGAGGCTAGAGCTAATGGGGTAGTCAGCAATTTAATTAATACAATTTCCATGTAGTTATTTTGGGCATACCATATCTGGGTGGCTGGGAGCCAGGTGGGACCAAACAAAGGGCCTGCTCGCAGGGCAGCCAGGGCAACAAGTAGTGCTTCGCCCCTCTTTACTACACATATCAAGGTGCCTTCATATTTGGGGCATAGGTGTTCAGTATTGAGATTTCCTCTTAAAGGCTTTGTCCTGTTGATGTGGGATACTCCTCTGTATACCACTGGTTAAGAAAGAATCTGCCTTGGCATTATTGCAGGGCAGAATAGAGTGAGAAGGGAATTCTAAGCAGAGATAGAGGAGAAGGTAGGAGTAATCAGTGAGAAGTTATGAAGGTGCTGGAGAAAAGAGACACCAAGAAAATTTATCAGTAAACCACAAGCACCATGGCAAAATATAAAATAATAGAACTGGGTTAATTTAAGGTCTATGAGCTAGCTAGCAATGTGCCTAAGTGACTGACCAAGCAGTGTTTTAATTAATACAATATTTGATTATTTTGGGTCTGGTCATCCAGGAACAAGTGAGTAGATTCAGTCTACAAAATGGCATGCCAACATGGTATGAAGCATTTGGGGCTGATGCCCAACACCAACTTTAATTTCAGCTGCTCATATGCCCACACGGGGTCTGGAGGAAAGTAGCTGAGACCATGCTCGCTGCTCAGCACACCCTGCCTGCTGTAGGTGGCAGGTTCAGGACTGCTAGGAGTGCACAGGCAGAAGAGTATGGCTGATTCTTGCTGCCATACACAGAGATATTTCCAGGCCACACAGTGTGCTGTATTGAAGATTTATCTATTATTCAAATAAAAAAGGTTTATGTGCTGCACACTCCTACTCATAGTTAAAGTAGTGAGTGTGGGTCCTATCTAGTGTTCCCACAGCTGGTGGTAATGGTACCTCTGCATAAAGATCTAGAGAGGAAGAGCCAACATCCACAGCCACTATTTACCAAGCTGCTTACCATTTTAACAGTGTTCCAGGTCAGAATATAATTGCATATATACAATAAAGACAGACAAAAATAAACCTCTGAGTGGGTCACAGTATGCTATAAAAATTTATGTAGGCTGGGGAGAGAGAAGAAAAAGAATATAAACAGTTGCAAAAGGAAGTAAATGGTTTTATAAAATTAAATTTTTTAAAGAGGCAGAGTACAGATAATCATAGATTAAAAGAGTAAATAAAAGTAAGCCACATAAAGATGGGAAATACACAGAAAATCTGGATCATATGTTATTGTGATTTATTTGAAATTTTTTAGTGTAAATGAACTAAATACAGAGATAATGGATTCTGGAGGCTACTAAGCTAAACCAAAACACACACACAGATGCACACACACACACACACACACACACACACACACACACACACACACACACATATATATATATATATATATATATATATATATGTCTTGTAATTGAAATTTGTGTCTAAGGGTATGTTGCTTTAGAAAAGAGGTTCTGCTTTTGTTTCCACAGAGGATGAGGTCCTTTGGATTCCTTCTAGACTAATGTGGATTGATGGGCAAAGATCCCGTGAAAGGTCTCTGTGAATCCCCAAAGATACTGTGCACAACAAAAATCAGGAAGCAGTTTGGAGAGAACTGCACTCAAATTCTCAAATATTGGTTATAAATGTTTCTTTACATTTAATAAAGGTGGATATGCTATAGAGATTAATACTTTGCATTGATTTGGATCTTCATCTATTGATACAAATTTAAGTCAATTTTGATATATATATATATGCTCTTGGTTAAGGTACTGTGTTTGTGCACCTTATTTTAAAATATAATGTGTAATTAGGAAATATAGGTTAATAGATAATCATTTATAATAGTTAAGCTTGTAGTAATGCTAGGTTTTCTAGATATATAGAGATATATTTCAGTTAGACAGATAATCTTCAAACCTGTCAAAGATCAATGGATTATGACATTTAAAATGTTTTAAGAATTTAGAACTTTTCATGCCAAAGAGACACATCTGTTCCTGGCAACACCAATCTTCCTCGAGAGGAAGATGGGCATCAAAGAGGCTCCTTATGATGTTGATTAGACATTTGGGCAAGAAAGTCCTCTTGCCTGGACTGCTGGATGTTATGCTTATGAACTGGACATAGAGGACCCACAGAAATATAACTGCTTAATTTGAATTAAGAAACTGGACAGACCTTCAGGCTTCCTGTTTCATGAAAACGTCTGCAAGACATTGTGAAGGACACAGAAAGTGACTGACAGACTACCAATACAGGTGGAAATGTTTTTGAAAGTTCCCGCTTCTTGGAACAGTCTGCCAGAGTCTATAGGCCAAAGATTGGATGCCCCGATGTTATAGAAGAACTTTGGGTAACTGTCCAGGTAATGAGATTTCTCTGTCAATTCTAAAGCTTTGAAAGTTGCTTACAATGCACTTCCTGGTAAATTAGGTAATATATCCTTCTGTAGTTTTTGTTGGAGTTGAACAAAGATAGTTATAATTATAAAAGATAGATTAGATATAAAACTTTAGACTCACAATGTTAAGATAGATGATAGAGTATTTTCTTTAATTTGTCAAATGTAAAAGTAATAAATATTATAATTATAATTCTTGCTTGATACCTTTTTTGTTATATGTAATTTTACTACATTAAATTTTTAAAACTTTCCTTTTAATTTAGACAGAAAAGGGGAGGTGATGTGGGATTCCTCTCTGGATACCGCTGGTTAATAAGGAATCTTTCTTGGCATATCACAGGGCATAATAGAGTAAGGTGGTAATTCTAAGCAGAGATAGAGGAAAAAGAAGGCTGTGTAGTTGGAGGAGACATAATCCCGGGAATTTACCAGTAAACCACAACCTTCATAGTAAAATATAAAATAATAAAAAATGGGTTAATTTAAGATATAAGAACTAGTTACAAATACACCTAAGTGATTAGCCAAGCAGTGTTTAATTAATACAATCTGTGTGAATTATTTTAAGTCTGGGCATCTGGGAAAAAATGAACCCTCTCAGCATAAATCCTGTGACAAACATAAAATACCTGTCTGTCTCTTTTAATTAATTTTTACTTTGAAATCTCTTTCGTTTTATAATAGGCTATTTAAACCAACTTGTTTCTTAGTTCAATTTGATTGAATAAATGTTTCCCAACTATTTATTCTGTTGTAATTTATATCTTTGAGGTTGAGGTGTGCTTCTTGGATGTAGCAGAACAATGTATTCTTTCTTCATATCTAATCTGTTTGCCCATATCATTTTATGGCTGAGCTGAGTGCATTTATATTAAAGGATATTAATAATAAGTGTTTGCTAGTTTCTGTCATTTTAGATTTTTTGCTTTTGGTGATGTTGTGTGTGTGCATTCCCCCTTTTTGGGATTTTGAGCTGTGAAATGATCTATTGCCTGTGTTTTTGTGGGTGTGTCTGGTTTTCTTGAGTTGGAGAGTCCCTTCTAAGACTTTGTGTAGGCCTTTGTAACTACGTATGGTTTAAATTTCATTCTGTTGCCGGGCGATGGTGGCGCACGCCTTTAATCCCAGCACTCAGGAGGCAGAGGCAGGTGGATCTCTGTGAGTTTGAGACCAGCCTCGTCTACAGAGTTGTTCCAGGACAGGCTCCAAAACCGCAGAGAAACCCTGTATCAAAAAAACAAAACAAAACAAAACAAAAATCTCATTCTATCATAGAATATCTTGTTTTATTCATCAATCATGATTGAAAATTTTGTATCATAATGTCTGAATAACACTTGACCAGGATGTTCTGGCTTTCTTTGTTTCCAATGAGTAATTCTGAGAGGTCTGCCTTTATTTGACATTTGGCCTTTTAACTTTGCATTTTTCTTTCATTATCTTCTATGTTTACTGTTTTTATTATTATGTGGTGAGGGGAATTTATTTTTTGCTCAAATCTATCTGGTGTTCTGTAAGCTTCTTGTACCTTTTTAAGAATATCCTTCTTTATACTGGCAAAGTTTTTTTCTATGATTTTGTTAAATATATTTTCTTTGCCTCTGAGTTGGGCTTCTTCTCCTTTTTCTATTCCTATTATCATTAGGTTTGATCTTTTTTTGGTGTCTCATATTTCCTGAATATTTTGTTTTAAACTTTATTTTGATTTAACATTTTCTATGACTGATCAATATATTTCCTCTTTTTTATTCAGCTCCTGAGATTCTCTCTTTCATCTCCTGTATTCTGCTGTTTATGCTTGCATTTGTGGTTCCTGATCATTTACTCATATTTTCTGTTTCCAGAATTGTTTTCATTTGCATTTTTGTTATTGTCTGTTTGAATATTTTTTCTTGGTTTTCTTTAAGAGATTTTTTTGATTTCTTCAATTTTTTTGGTTATCTTTACCTACATTTCTTTGAGGGAATTTTTTCTTTATTCTTTAAGGCTCTCAAACATCATTTCTCTGAAGATATTTTTTAGAATATTTTCTTCTGCTTCATCTGTGTTGGAGTGTTCAAGTCTTGCTGTAACAAAGGTACTATTTTTTGATAGTGCCATATTGCATTTTGTGTTGTTGAGTGTGTTCTTATCTTTTTGTCTACTCATTTTTTCCTTCAATTGGTGTAGCAGGTGCTGTGTCTCTAGTGATCAGTCCTCCAGGTGTCATTGGGTCAAGGCTTCAAAGCTCACTCCTCATGGTGTAATCAGAGCCTTGGTTCCAGTCATGCAGGTGGCTGGTCAGTGATCCTTGAGGTCATTTGGCACTCCAAGAGGTTGCTCAGCTCCTCTGAAGGTCAGGCCTGCTTGCTCCTATGGAGGTCACCAGGCCTTGCCTGCTCATGCAGAATTTGTTCAGGCCTCATAGTTAATAATATTTATTGATAACTAAGAAGTAATGAGGACAAATGATAAAGAAAGTCTGCTATTCAAAGTAGGAAAAATGAGTCATAGACATAAAAATTATTATAGGAAATGTTATAGGATAGGTACAATAAGAAACACAAAAAATCAGATATTTATTACATAAAATCTGTGGTAAGAGTACTGAACCATTAATATATCAAAGTATAAATAAAAATAACAAAAAGGGCTTGGAAGAGGTGGTTTATGCCTTTACTCTCAATACCTTAGTGGCAGAGGCAGGATCTCTGTGAGTTCAAAACCAGTTTGGTCTACAGAGAGAATTCCAAGACAGTCAGGGTGGTTATTCAGAAAAATAAACATGTATTGAAAAACAGAATAAAACAAAAAAATGGAATTAATATTACAAAAATGTAAAAATAAAGTAAATTAAAAAATTAAATTTACCTGTAATTTGAGAGACAGAGGTAGGCAGATCTCTGTGAGTTTGAGCCAACCTAGACTGTTAAACAGATAAACCCTGTATCCAAAAAAACAAAAATAAATAAATGAAATAGAATATATTATAGTATTAGAATTTCTTTTTAGTTTTTATTAAGTTTCTAACTACCCCTAGGTTATTTTTATAGCATTTTCCAAAGATCGGTGGGGTCAGAAGCTTCTTAAACTAATTTAAACAAGTTAACCCAATGTGTCGTCTGTAATGTGGGGGTTTTCTATGTGAGAAGTATACTTTTCATCTGATTTCCCAGTATGATGCTCCTTTTATGCAAATTTCTACTTTGTGTATAGTGTTTGGGGAATCTTTCTATCTTGCTACAAACTTTTTGTGACAGGAGATTTGGGAAGTTTTTGAAGGGCCACTTGCTTGTGTTTACCTTCGTCAATTTGACCTCTCTTTTTTTAATACTTCCTTCAGGAGACTGTGTCAGATTCAGCTACTCATTTCTAGTATGTTCATGTAGTTCATCCAGGTATTAGTGAGAGTTATGTAATACAAATCATGCTGGATCATACCTCAGAATGTCAACTTTTTATTTCCACTACATGTTTCTTCCACCATCTTAAGAGCTTTGTCTAGACTTTCTGATGCTTCTTATCCTCTGTGTCCAGATTTTCATTGAATTCTGTAACTGAAGATATGGTTTCTGCACTTGTGGCACCTATGTCTTTACTGGTGAGCAGGTCCAGAGCCCCTACTGACTAGTCAATTTGACTGAAAGCAGAGGAAGCTTGGGAACTTTTGAGAAAATCCCAAGTAGATGTACTTTTTTGTCATTTATTTTAATGGAAATGTGGTATATTACTTTCTCTTCTAACTCACTTGGATAAACTAAGGCAGCTTCAAATATGTCATTTTTTCTGGGTGCCTTTATTAAATATTTAGACAAGCATGATTTATAAAATATGGCAGGAATGTCAATTTATATTTTCTTTGATGACATTTTTTCTCAAATTGTCTTTGGATTCTATTTCAATATGAATCTTAGGACTTTTGAAATTTACACTAGCATTTTAAAGAAGATACTACAAGGTAGAGAGACTATACATGCATGGCACAATATTTATCAAAATCAATATTATAAAATTTTATATATTACTGAAAGTGATTTATATTTTAACATAACTGCAATCAAAATTCCTTTGATATCTTTTTGCTCAACAATTAAGGACTCCAACTTGAAGAAATTTAAATTCATTTTTTTAAAAGGAAGTTTAAAATAAGAATATCAAAGTGATTCATTGTTTCTGGAAAAACTCCAAAATTAACTTGGGAAAGAAAGTGTTTATTTGTATTTATTTACTCATTTATTTATTTATTTATTT
This sequence comes from Neodon shergylaensis, assembly GCA_025134845.1. Lineage (NCBI taxonomy): Eukaryota > Metazoa > Chordata > Mammalia > Rodentia > Cricetidae > Neodon > Neodon shergylaensis. Next base: position 756,249 of record JABTXL010019933.1, on the reverse strand, counting down.
GTTTATTTATTTACTTACTTACTTATTTACTATTTGTAATCTATAATCCAGATGAATCAGGAAGGAATTCAAATAGGCCAGAAATCTGGAGGCAAGAGCTAATGCAGAGCTCATGGTTGTATGGTTCCAGGATTATCCTGAGTTGTTTGTTCAGACTGCTTTCTTTAGCATCCATGATCCCCAGATTGAGAATGATCCCACTCACAGTGAGCAGTGCTCTTCCATGTTAATCATCAGTCAGTAAAATGTTCTGTAATCTTACCCACATGTTAATCTAATATAGACAGATTCTTAATAGAGGTTTCCAGTTCAAAAATCACCATAGCTTAAATCAAGTTAACATAAAACTAGCAAAACTAGTTAATACAAAAATAAATTGATTTGAACTAATTAAATCTATGTGTTTATATTATCTTGACTAAATAATCATAAATGTTTTCAGTTTGTTCATTTTTAGATACCATTTATAATGAAACCTCTTCTAAATCAATGGTAATTTATTATTTATTATGCTACTTTTCTTTAGAACAACCAAGAAAAATTACTATGAATATTAAACCTCATTACTAATATTTTAACTGCATTATTGCATTTCAGATACTATTTGAAGTATATTAAATCTACTTCTAATGAGTATGCAAAGTCAGCATGCATATGAATTCTTATTTATATTTTATAAATGGAGAAACTGAGGTAAATTTTATATTATAGGTTTTTTCATTTTCATGTGTGGGAAATTTTTGGTCAAATGTATATTTAAATACCACACACATGTCTGATGCCTGTGGAGATGAGAAGGAGATGTCAGATTCCAGGGAAATGGAGACATAGTTGGTTGTAAGTCTACCTATGGATGATGAGGATTAAACCTGTTACTCAGAAAAATCAGTAAATACTTTTAACATCTGGACCATTGATCCTGTCTCTAGTTCAATTTATTTAAAAATAGTGACAAATGATTATATGTAAATCCTTACTTTAACAATCTTTATTGTGCATGTGTGCAAATTAATGTAAGCATGAATGTGTGTATATGGAGATGTGTGCATACGGTGTTATACATATAACAGAATTTAGTGTTGAATGTCTATCTCTATCATTCTCTAACTTATTTTTGAGACAAGGACTCACACTGATCTCATTACTCACCAGTTATCTAGACAGAAGGCCTAGCATGTTGTGGTGATGTCCCTGTTTCTACTTTTCCAGAAATAGTGTTGTATAAATACATCACCATGCCCTGCATTTTTTTGATGTGGGAGTGTCGTATATCAATCTGTTGATTTCATTGGTTAAGTAATAAAGGAACTGGTTGGCCCTCATAGGTTAAAACATAGGTGGGAGGAGTAAACAGAATAGCATGTCGGGAGGAAGAGGAAGTGAGCTCAGACTCGACAGCTCTGCTCTCGGGAGCAGAGAAGCCATGCTCCAGTCTCCAGGACAGACGTGAGCGATGAAGCTCCAATCCAAGATGGACGTAGGCTAGAATCTTCCCGGTAAGCGCACCTTGGGATGCTTACACACACTATTAGAAATGGGCTAGTCCAGGTGTGAGAGTTAGCCGAGAAGAGGCTGGATATAATGGGCCAAGCAGTATTTAAATGAATACAGTTTGTGTGTTGTTATTTCGGGGCATAAGCTAGCCGAGCAGGCGGCCGGGATGCTGGGGACGCAGCCCCGGCCGCTTCTTATTTCAACAATTGGCGCCCAGACGTGTGGACAACTGTATCCACATAAAGCCTGAGACAGCTTGGGAAGTAATTCTAGAACAAAATGAAAGCATTGTGCCTAGTTTCTTGGTAGCAGCGATTTCTCGGGTCTGCTCTGCTTGCTAGAAGCAAGCAAGCACTCTCTCTAAGAGAGGCTTCCTGACTCAGCTTTAGCTGCAAATTCCTGCAGCTCTTTTAAGAGGTCCTGCCACAAAACACTTAAATGGTGTAGATGAAAAGTGAATGCATGCTTTTCGGTTTTCAGCCTTAGCAGGAAAAAAGCTGCGCCGTTTAAAAATGCTGGCTTTCTGGGCCTTCCTGCCAGGGCAAACTCTGACTGTTTGAGGCAGGAGGGCCGACTACAGAGAGAGGACTTGTGTGTTGTCTGTGGATATAATGCTGCAATTTACTTGCTGGCAGGGACCTTGAAATGCCATAGAGTTGTGGCACTAAACATGGCTACAGCCAGTACCTTAGCCATGAGGCTGGAAAGCTAAGGAATGGGCTGAATTCAGCCATCAAAGCCACGGCTTTAGTCCTACTGATATTGCTTGGTAAATTAAAGACTCATGTTGTCAGAAAAAGAGAGATATACAGTAAAGAGAGATTCAGAGACAAAGAAAATTTCTAAATGGTTTACAGTGTGTTAAAAATATATGCAAGCTAAAAGTTAAAAGTTCTTAAAAGTAAAAAAAGGAAGAAAGTAGTTGGGTGTGATAGTACACACCTTTAATCCCAACACTTGGGAGGTAGAGGGAGATTGACCTCTGTGACTTCAAGGTGTGGTAACATACACCTTTAATCCCAATGCCTGGGAGGCAGAGACAGGCGGACCTCTGAGAGTTCAAGGACAGCCTGGTCTACAGAGTTATTCCAGGACAAAGATAAAGAGGATATAAAATAAAAGTAAAAATAAACGAAATAGAGGTTAAAATAAAGTGCACAAAGATGGAAAATACACAGAGAATTTTGATACTGTATGCTATTATGCTCTCTTTGAATTGTTTGAGTGCTGAGGAAGGAGCAACAGCTGCCAAAAGATATTTGTTTATAAATGTTGCTGAACTAATCCAACATAGATATTATCAAAATGCCTTGACTTTGAAATTTGGATCTAAGGACATAATACTTTGGAAAGGAGTTTCTTATTTTGTTTTCACAGAGGACGAGACCCTGTTCATTTCTTCTATTCCGATATGGTATTATGGGCCACGCCCTCCTGAAGGGTTGCTGTAAACATCTTCAGAAAATTGCTTCGCTCAACTGCCAACTGAGATGAAACTAGCACACAGGTTATACCATGAAAGACCTAATTAACGACGCCCCCATTCAGCAGGAAGCAGTTTAGAGAGAAAAAAACTGCGCCCATGTTCCCAAATATGGTTTATAAATGTTCTTTTACATTTAAAGGGGGATATGATATAGCTATAAGTAATTTGCATTAGTATAAATTTTGCTTTATTGATAGATATTTAAGGTCACTTTTGTTATATGTATATGTATTTCTGCTCTTGATTAAGGTATTGTGATTGTGTAGTTTATGTAAAAATGTAATGTATATAGGTTGTTAATGGATAATCAGTAATAGTCAAGCTTGTAGCATGTTAATTAAGATTTTCTAGATGTACATAGATATATTTTAGATAGGCATTCTTCATATCTTTCAAGGATTATAGAATATGGCATTTTAAATGTTTTAATAACTTAGGGCTTTTCATGACAATGAGACACGTATACTCCTGGCAGCACCAATCTACTTCAAGAAGAAGATGGGCATCGAAGAGGATCCTTATGGAGTTTGATAGCCATTTGGGCAAGAAACTGCTCTTGCCTGGACTATTGCATAAACTGGACACAGAGAACCCACAGAGAGAGGACTACTGAACTTGCCTAAAGGTGAGATGATCTTTCGGGGTTCCTGATTCATGAAAGAGTCTGTGAGGCATTCTGCAGGACAAGCAGATAGTGACTGCCTTTGAAATTTCCTGCTTTGTGGAAATGTCTGCTGGAAACTATGGGCCTGTAGGCCAAAGATGGATGCCCCAACGGTACAGAGGAACTTTGGGTGACTGTCCAGTCAGCAAGATGTCTATGTCATTTCTAGAGTTTAAAACTTGCTTTTTTCTTGTTTGCTTAGGTAATATTGTATCTTTCTGGGGTCTTTGATGGAGTTAAGAATAGTTAGTTATAGCTATACTTTTCCTTAGTTATGATAAAGATTATTGTAATTTTTACTTGATAACCATTTTGTTATATGTAATTTTGCTATGTTAAAGTTAAAGCTTTTCCTTTTTGTTTAAACAGAAAAAGGGGAAGTGATGTGGGAGTGTCGTATATCAATCTGTTGATTTCATTGGTTAAGTAATAAAGGAACTGCTTGGCCCTCATAGGTTAAAACATAGGTGGGAGGAGTAAACAGAATAGCATGTCGGGAGGAAGAGGAAGTGAGCTCAGACTCGACAGCTCTGCTCTCGGGAGCAGAAAAGCCATGCTCCAGTCTCCAGGACAGACGTGAGCGATGAAGCTCCAATCCAAGATGGACGTAGGCTAGAATCTTCCCGGTAAGCGCACCTTGGGATGCTTACACACACTATTAGAAATGGGCTAGTCCAGGTGTGAGAGTTAGCCGAGAAGAGGCTGGATATAATGGGCCAAGCAGTATTTAAATGAATACAGTTTGTGTGTTGTTATTTCGGGGCATAAGCTAGCCGAGCAGGCGGCCGGGATGCTGGGGACGCAGCCCCGGCCGCTTCTTATTCAACATTTTTTGAGGGTGCTTGGGAAAAAAAACTCAGGTTCTTATGCTTGCGTGCCATGTACTGTAATGTTCGAGTCTCTCCCAACTCCTCTCTCAAGTTTCATAATCATTATACTTACTAATTCTATTAACATGTGACAATTACTGCAGCATTATTTTATCCAAATTAAGTAAGACACTTGGATGTGTTCAAAACAAAAATTAACATGCGTTTAGAAATCTAGTAAACTAAATCTGACTAACTGTCTCTGGAAAAAAATGTTAAAGTTGTGTAGAAATACTCTATGCTATCTGTTAATGAAGATTTTCTTAGTGAATTATTTGAAACATATAAGAAAAGATAAATCAGTTTATAATTAATCAATTATTGTTGTGATTAACTATGTTCTACCACAATTTAAGTGTTGAAGCTGAGATAATAGGTATATCCAAATATGTCTATATTTTGGGAAAAGGGCATTAAACTTGTAAATCACATAGAAAATAATAATTAAAATATATCAAATGCATTCTGACTGCTGTCCAAAAAGAAGAAGGAAATTGGTACTATAGGGGGATTTGAAAACATATATGCACAGGGAAAATGTCATGAAAAAGTAAGAAAAAATAACTATCAGGAAACCAAAGAGCAATAGCCCAGAAGAGATGAAATCTGTGAACATGTGATCCTGGACATCTACTATTATTTAAGACACCCAGTTATTGGCATTTCCTTATAGTATTTCTAGAAGTTTAGTGAAGTTTTATTAATCACAGGAATAAAAATCTACAATACTGTTTTACAGTAATATAATTCCAATAATAGAGAGAACAAATGAAAGAACAGAGAGAGTTTTATCTATCACATGAAAAACCTGAAATAAAATAAAACTGAGAAGTTGATGTATTTGTATTTAGTTCATTTTATCATATTAATATAATTTCAATTCATACAGAACAAAATATGAGAATGGCATTATCATTACACAAGTGGTTCCATTATCAAATTACCCACCATCAGAATAACTTCACAGCTGTCCAAACAAAAATGTGTCATGTGGGAGCCTTGTGATTTATAAGGGAGTTTACAAAACTCTTATAGAGACTTAAACTTAGAAAGGTCTTTTGTGAAGCCTCTTTATTACAGTTGGCAGTTTTGCTAGTCATGACAGTTTCCATATGCAGAAGTATCTTTTTGTATACTTGAACATCACCTTGTTTTTCTTATGCTATTTTACTATCAAAACTATACCTCTAGGGCTTCCAGAAGAGCCACATAAACTAGTGCCACTTCAGATATCATATAGAAGTCAACATTATAAATGATGCTAAAATGACCATTAAATTCAACTCCAGGTCCTCTCAGGTATGATTTTAGTTTAGTTCTGCAAAGTCAGATTAGTTTTATCTGACACTAGATTTTAATGTCACCTGGAATAAAACAACTGGTGATATTTAATGGACACAGGGCCAGTGTCAGTCACATGTACTAAAACCTATAAAAATGATGATGAAATATATATATATATATATATATATATATATACACCAAATAATCATTTTTGATGCTAATGATTTGGAAAAGTTAATATTGTAATTATATTTTCATAATCAGTATTACCATAATTGAGATTAATAAAATTCCCAAGTATGCCAGTAAACAATTGATTTAATATAACTGAATCAAAATTTAAATGGAGATTTTCGCAATAGGAGTAAAAAAATTATTAAACTCATTAAAAAAAACATAAGTTAAAATTAATAAAAATCAAATATTCTTACCAAAGAGAAAGTATTTTGATAGTATTTTCCCAATGTAATTTGAAACTATGTTAATGACATAAAATTATGATAATATTATTGTTATAAAAACTGACATATAGATTGGTATAAAAGAACAACTTGATAAACAATGGCTTCTATGATTAAATAAACTCCACAAACAGCAAGTGTGAGGAACCCAGAAAGTGTTTATCTCCTCAATAAATCGAATTAATAAAACTTAACATATGCTTACAATATAATGAATGTAGACCTATATTTATATCACTTATACAAAAATTCTTTCAGAATATAACAATAATTTAAAAGTAGCAAAACTAGAAGCCATAAAAATATTTTATTCTGCCATACTAGAGAATAATTGAGTAGAACCTAGAGAACAATACTAAGGGGATAAATATGACAGGGGTCTTCATGCTACATTATAACATACGAATATATGGTTAAATAGTAGGAAAGTAGGATTATAACAGTTTAAGTTATATATTAATAAAAATTAAAATTTGAATATTGATAAAAATATGTTGTAAAAATAAGGCCACCAATGCTGATGTGTACACCTTAACTTCATGATCTTTAGTACTCCAATTAAAGTTCAAAAATACTAACTTTACATGTGAACATTAGGTATGTTTGAAGTTTAAATTTGAATCAAATCAATTTTAAAATGATTCAAAATATATTATTGTACCTAAAGTTTACCTCAAATTGTATATACTTCAGATTTCCAAAATAAGTTCACTTTATTCCAACCGAATATTAAGGTGTTGAATATAACATATGTTAAATGATAATAAGTTTTGCTACATGTAATGCATTGTGGAACATTCAAGTATTTTTGTCCCCAGTACTTCATGGAGTCTTATTCCAATTGATTTTCTTGTCTCAGGGCTGGTTTTGTATACCTATTGCTTTTATAATTTTTTGATATTGGGAGCTGTCCTACTTCAAGTGCCCTCCTGAAGACATCCATGTATGTATGTCCAGGAAGCAACCAGACTGCTTCCACTATTAGAAACTGTGGGGGCAGGGGATCATGATTACTATTGTTCTTCCTGGGGATATGTGCTAGATACAATTAGAAAAGACAGAGACTAGATTACATTATTTACAAAAGTCTTTGGATTCCTTAGCAAGGGTAACCTTACAAAATAGGAAAGGCTTGGACTTGTTCTTTATGGAACAGGGAGAAATCTGCAGGTTAACTCGGGAAGAATGTTGCTTCTATACAGACCATTCCAAGATAGTTACAAGAAGCCTAGGCAAGTTAAGAAAAATATTGATTCATTTAAATCAAGGATCCCCTAGGAGACCTGGTTTAATTGGTCTCTGTGGTTTACCATGCCATTTCTTCCCTAATAAGGGTGATTGCTATTTGTTTATTGATCTGTCTTTTTGGCCCGTGCATTTTCCAAATGCTGAAACAAGCATTCCAAAAACAGATACAATAGTTACATGACCCTTTTACTGCATTATGATATGCTTGATACATCTCGCCCCACAGTTGAACTATTAATTTGAGGGTGATCCAGGCCAAAACTTCGGATAGGGGTAGCCTTGACCTGTACTCTCTCCCCAGTGAGCTATTCTGGCCTGGTGACTGGGTTACAGGGTAGAATATAAAACAAAGGGGAGATGTTGGACCAAAATTATTTTAGAGCCTGTACCTTGAGATCTATAGGAGAGGGAAAAGCCTGGCTTGAGTTCAGTGTCTATACTTCAAGGCCTGTAGGACAGAGAAAAGCCTGGCTCAAGTTTGAATAAGGATGAGAGAGAAGAAACTAGGTAGATGCCCTCCCAGCCAGAAAGAGGTTTTGGCTGTCTCTCATTGGCTAGAGGTACCCCCACATCACAGTATTTCACTTAACATTTATAAGCTGACGCTCACAGTAATAAACTGAGTTCCTGCTTTGACTCGACTCCTTATTGTCCTACATCATGGGGTTGAGGAACAGGCATCCAGCATTGTGTAGCTGCAGAATGGGCAGATAGCACACTTGCCTGTCCCTAGGGAATGAGGAGACTCAGGAAGCCTAGCAACTGCATTTACCTTGATAACTGGTTGTGTGCTTTCCTAACTGGATAAGCAAAATGTAAGAAAAAGTGACTCTCAAACTTGGCCACGACAACGTAGAAAAGTCCTTCAAAATTCCTGTCTCAAAGAAATATTTTAGAGCTTTAGGTCTGTTGAGGGGAGGTTGTTTGTGTTTCCTGGCCACACAGAACTAAAATATTCACACAGAAACCATATTAATTACATTACTGCTTGGCCCATTAGCTCTAGCTTCTTATTGGCTGACTCTTACATTTTAATTGAATCCATTTCTATTAATCTGTGTATCACCACATGATTGCTGCTTACCAGTTAAAGTTCCTTCTGGCTCTGTTGTAGCTACATGACATCTTTCTAATTCCTCCTATTTTCTTCAAGCATTCAGCCTTGCTTTCTCTGCCTACCTAAGTTCTGCCTTGCTATAGGTCCAACACGGTTCTTTTATTAATCAGTGGTACAAAGGGAAGTCCCACATCACCTCCCATTTTCTGTTTAAATAAAAAGGAAGGTTTAAACTTTAACAGTAAAATTATATATAACAAAAAATATCAAGAGAGAATTACAGTTACAATATTTATATCTACTTTATTTTTATCATAACTAAGGAAACTATAATTGTCTATTTTTTAACTACATCAAAGACTCCAGAAGGATAAAATTGTTGCAGGGGGTTGCTTGATTGTTTCCAGCTGCTCAGCTAGCTTAGACCCAAAATAATCACTCAGAAACTGTATTAATTAAATCACTGCTTAGCCCATTAGCTCTAGTTTCTTATTGGTTAACTCTTACATAATAATTTAGCCCATTTCTATTCATCTGTGTATAGCCAAGTGGCAGTGACTTACCAGCAAAGTTTTGGCATATCTGACTCTGACAGCAGCTCCATAGCTTCTCCTAACTCCAACTTCTTCTTCAAATGGCCAAGCCAGTTCTCTTTATTCATTAAGCAGTAAAAGCAACACATAGAAAGAAGAAACTCCCACAATATTTCCCCTTTTCTGCTTAAACAAAAAAGAAGGCTTTAACTTTAACATAGTAAAATTGCATATAACAAAACAGTTATCAAGCAAGAATTACAGTTGCAATATTTATATATACTTTATCTTTTATCATAACTAAGGAATATAAAACTATAACCACAAATTTTTCAGCTCCATCAAAGACTTTAGAAGGACATGCTATTACCTCAGTAAACAGGAAGTACATTGTAAGCAACTTCCAAAACCCCAGAATCAACAGAGGCATCTCACCGTCTGGATAGTTACTTAAAGTATTTCTATATCATTGGGGCATCCATCTTCAGCCTACAGGTCCACAGTGTCCAGCAGAATTTTTCATAAAGCAGGAAATTTCAAAGACAGTTCTGCCTATATTGATAGTTTGTCAGTTATTTTCTTCCTTGTCCTGCAGAATGTCTGGCAGAAACTTTCATGAAGCAGAAACCTCAAAGAATCATCACACCTTTAGGCAAGTTTAGCAGTCTTTTCTCTGTGGGTCCTGAATGTTCAGTCAAACAGTCCAGGCAAGGGCAGTTTCTTGTCCAAATAACTAGCAAACTACTTAAGGAGCCTCTTCAATGCTCGTCTTCCTCTTAAAGTAGATTGGTGCTGCCAGGAGCAGATGTATCTCACTGTCAAGAAAATTATTAAGTTCTTAAACATTTTAAATGTCATATTCTGAAGGTCTCTGAAAGATTTGAAGAATACCTAAATGAAATATATCTTTATACATCTAGAAAATCTAACATGACTACAAGCTTGTCTATTATAGATGAGTATTTATTAACCTATATTTCTTAATTATACATGACATTTTAAAATGATGTACATAATCACAATACCTTAATCAAAAGCAGAAATATACATATAGCAAAATTGACCTAAAATATATATCAAAAAACCAAGATCCAAACCAATCCAAAGTATCCTTCTCTATAGCTTACCCCATATCATAGGTCAAATATGGATTCCCCAACATTGCACAGGAACCTTCATTGACTATACAGGTAGTAAGCCACTTCTGTTACTTCTATAGTTTATGAATTGGTTTGCTCTGCATTTTCTATTAACTCAGGTAATATTTTATCCTTCTCAGGTCACTGATGGAATTGAAGATGTGGTAATTATAGTTATAGTTTTCCTTGTTATCACATTAAGAAATGAAATTCAGAAAATAGATTTCAAATAACTCTCAGCTAATCTGTCTTTGTGGTCTTACAAGTATGGCACAATAAGCCCTGCATAAAACGTTCAACTATTTTTCTAATCCAAAGTCCAGTTTATGATGTGGGATTTCCCTCTCCATGCTGAGAATATCATTGGTTAATAAAGAAACTGCTTTGTGCCTATAGCAAAGAGAGCTAGATGGGTATAACTAAACTGAATGCCGGGAGAAAGCAAGTGAAATTAAGAAGAAGCCAAGGAGCCTCTGCCAGAGACAGACATGTTGAAACTTTGCTAGTAGGCCACGACCTCATGGTAATGCACAAATTAATCGAGACGGGTTAAATTAATATGTAAGAGTTACAATAAGTAGCTAGAGCTAATGCACAAAGAAGTGATTTAAAAAACAGTTTCTATGTGCAAAAAAAAAAGCTGTGCTGTTTTGAAACTGCAGTTTTGAAACTGTGACTTCTTGGGCCATGCTGCCAGTGTGACCTCTGGCTCTTTCAGTATGCTGAATATTTAAATGGGGTTTGTGAACAGACTGCTACAAATTGCTTAATGACTCAACATATACCAGCTGATACTTAGAACTGGAGCAATGTGCACAGCTTGCAGAGGTGGTGAATGGGCTTCCAACATGTTGTACTTGGCAGAACAAGCAGGCATCGCCATATATACCCTAGAGATGCTACAGCTTAGATTTTTAAGAAGCACTTAACATTTAAAGAAGCACTTCTGGTCAAAAAATAATTCCAGATGTACATAGATATATTGAAGATTAAGGATTCTTCAAATTCTTCAAAGACCTTCAGAATATGGCATTTAAGATGTTTTAAAAACTTACGACTTTTCATGACAATGAGACAAATCTGCTCCTGGCAGCACCAATTACTTCAAGAGGAAGATGGGTACTGAAGAGTCTCCTTATGGAGTTGGTTAGCTATTTGGGCAAGAAACTGACCTTGTGTGGAGTGCTTGATTGTATGCTGTGTGAACTGAAAATTCAGGACCCACAGAAAAATGACTGCTGCACTTGCCTAAAGGTGAGATGATCCTCCTTCAGGGTTCCTGCTTCATGAAAGTGTTTGCCAGACACATTCAGAACAGAGAAAAAAAAATGACTGACAAACTGCCAATATAGGCAAAACCATCTTTGAAATTTCTTGCTTTGTAGAAAATTCTACCAGACTCTACGGGTTTAGAGGCTGAACATGGATGTCCCAATGATGCAGAAGAACTTTGGATGACTGCTAGGTAACAAGATGTCTCTGTCAATTCTAGAGTTTTGGAAGTTGCTTACAATACACTTCCTCTTTATTTAGGTAATATTATATCCTTCTAGATTCTTTGATGGAGTTGAAAAATTGATATAGTTTTTCTTAGTCATGATAAAAGACAAAATAGATATAAATATTGTAACTATAATTTTTGCTTGATGATTGTTTTGTTATACATAATTTTACTATGTTAAAGTTAGCACCTTTCTCTTTTATTTAAACAGAAAAGAAAAGGTGATATGGGATTTCCCTCTGTATGCTGTGATTATCATTGGTTAATAAATGAATTGTTTTGGGCCTATAGCATAGTTATGGTGGAACAGAGCTAGACAGGGAAAACTAAACTGAATGCTAAGAGAAAGAAGGCAGAGTTAAGGAGAAGCCATGGAGCCTCTGACAGAGACAGACACACTGACACTTTACTGGTAAGCCATGGCCATGAGGTGACGCTAAGATTAATGGAGATGGGTTAAATTAATATGTAAGAGATAAACAATAACAAACTAGAGCTAATGTGCCAAGCAGTGATTTAAATAATATAGTTTCTATGTGATTGATTCAGGGATGAGCAACTGGGAATAAAACAAGCTACCGTCTCTTCCAATGAGTTTGATAGCTTGAATATGATTGGCTTCCATGAGCTCATAAGATATAGTACTATAAGGAGGTATGATTTTGTTGGAGTGGGTGTATGTTACCATGGGGGTGATCTTTGTGTTCTCTATAAATCAAAGTCTATCTTAAAAGATGGCAGGAGAAAATACAAACTACACCCATCCATATCACCACTTGCAGTTGTAATACTCATGTCATCTTTGAGATAAGGATATAAAATGTATCATCTTCATTGTATAAATGTGAAATATGTTGTTTCTTATACCCATTTGGAACATTTGGCTGAATCCTTCAAATTTATCAGGTATAGAAAATGGAACTGTATTATTGCAATGATATCACTCTCCTGTATTTTATCTTAATAGTCTGAAAGGATTTTAACATTCTAATTAGACAGAATGTTATACAGTTCACTATACAACTTAATTAATAATGACTCCAGTTGCCTAGAAAGTATCAAGTAATCTTCTTTAAGATAGATGCATAAACATTGCTTTGCTCTAAACATTTAGACCTGCAAACAAAGAAACATAAAAATAAAGAATAATAACATTATATGCACTTAAATATATGGCAATATAAACACTCTGGATCTGGGTGAATAATGCTTTGAATTTTAAACTGTTTTATTTAAATAATTTTTATATTAAATCATGAGAGGTTACATATATTTTTATCTATCCCCTTAGTGAAAAGGCCTTCTCTTATGTCACCCAAATTACAAAAAAAAAATCAATATTGGAGCACCGGACAGAAATCTCAAGGTCCAAATCAGCAGCAGAAGGAGAGAGAGCACTAGCAAGGAACTCAGGACTGTGAGGGGTGCACCCACACACTGAGACAATGGGGATGTTCTATTGGGAACTCACCAAGGCCGGCTGGCCTGGGTCTGAAAAAGCATGGGATAAAACTGGACTCACTGAAAATGAGGAATACTGGGAACTCAAGAACAATGGCAATGGGTTTTTGATCCTACTGCACGTACTGGCTTTGTGGGAGCCTAGGCAGTTTGGATGCTCACCATACTAGACCTGGATGGAGGTGGGTGGTCCTTGGACTTCCCACAGGGCAGGGAACCCTGATTGCTCTTCAGGCTGATGAGGGAGGGGGACTTGATTGGGGGAGGGGGAGGGGGAGGGAAATGGGAGGTGGTGGCGGGGAGGAGGCAGAAATCTTTAATAAATAAATAAATAAATAATCAATATTTTATCGAACTATGATAAAAAATAAACTGAACTGTATTTGTAAAAATGAAGAAAAAGATGTTGAATATCTGTCTCACTTATCATTAAACAGAAAGTTAAGCATCTAGTATACCTTTTGGGAAATTGGAGATTTTATATTTCCTAAGAAGAAAATTATTTTCTTTCTTTACAAGAGAAGTTTTGATTATATATCAGTTTTCAGTGAGGCCTTGTCAAATAAATGTTCTATATCATGCCCATTCTAAAAAACAAGGTCATCACTATCTATGTAATATAATATAGCATATTTATTGCAAGACAGATATCATTGGTTAGAAAAGATATCACACAGAATTTACAATGAATCATCATAGAAAAATTATAGTAGATGCACAAAGCACTAGTCAAATTTATGCGGATACTTGGATATAATTAAATGAACTTGAGAAACAGCTATAGACAAGCTTTTGGTCTTCATAGGAGAAAAAGATATCCCCTAATAATGATATGTCATTTGTTTGTAATGAGCTGAATTTTTCAATATTACACAGATACATGTAGACAATGTTTTATCTGTTTCTGCTCTTTTGATAAAATTTTGTTCATTTCATAATTGCATCATTGTCCTGACTACTCTTATTGTCATATTCTTCCATAAGTCTTCTCCTACTACTAGATCTCTATGTCTGAGTACAAGTGACTTATCAAGACCATATACATAATAGAATAAGAAGAAAAATAAATTTACAAGCAGTGACATTCTTAGATTATTGTGGTTTTGTAGATGAGTCTAACAATTTTTAACTTTTTGTTAACATGTAATGGATTGTCATGAACAAATCTTTTATGTTAAAAAATAATCACAACAGAATATTTCACCAGGATGTTAGATTTTATTACATTGCTTTGTTAGGAAAACCAATACTTTAGATTTAGTCTTAAATCATTAGTCAGAATTTACCAGCTGCATGTCTGAATATATACTACAATATAAAAAATACTCTTGATGATAATACAATAAATATTTACAGATCACCATTTCTTTTTCTAAAGAGTACACATCATTAATATGTGAAATAAAAAGAAAGCAAAAATAAGCAAATTTTGAGAACTGATTGCAAACTAGGATCTCAAAAATTACTGATTCCATATTTTTAATGACTCTATTCTGGTTTTCTTTTGTAGAGGTTGTTCTCACATTCTTAATATTTATGGTGTTTGTGTGTGTGTATGTATGTGTGATGTGTGTGTGAGAGAGAGAGAGAGGCAGAGAGAAAGAGACAGAAAGAGAAGGGAGAGAGAGAGGTGCTACATTTGTGCTTGTGCCTTCATATGACAGAAAAAGGAAGAATATCTTAGCTGAGTTATAGCTGGTTGTAAGCCATTTAATATGAATGTAAACATGGGTGTTCTGGAAGAACCAGAATCACTCCTCACTGCTTTGTCATCTCTTTATTTCCAACTCAGAAGACTTTACAAGTTTTTATGATTAGGTTTATTTTTTTTATTGAAAATAAAAATCCCTGCTTCCTCCCAGCCTCCCATTTTCCTCCCCCTCCTCCCACCCCTCTCCCTCCCCACTCCTCTCCCCCTCCCTCTCCAGTCTGAAGAGCAGTCAGGATTCCCTGCCCTGTGGAAAGTCCAGGGTCTTCTCCCCTCCATCCAGGTCTAGGAAGATGAACATCCAAACTGGCTAGGCTCCCACAAAGCCAGAACATGAAGTAGGAACAAAACCCCATGCCATTGTCCTTGGCTTCTCATCAGCCCTCATTGTTCGCCATGTTCAGAGAGTTCGGTTTTATCCCTTGCTTTTTCAGTCACAGTCCAGCTGGCCTTGGTTAGTTCCCAATAGATCAGCCCCACTGTCTCGGTGGATGGGCGCACCTCTCGTGGTCCTGACTTCCATGCTCATGTTCTCCCTCTTTTCTGCTCCTCATTGGGAATTTGGGAGTTTAGTCCAATGCTCCAGTGTGGGTCTCTGTCTCTATCTCCATCCATCACTAGATGAAGGTTCTATGGTGATATGCAAGATATTCATCAGTATGGCGATAGGATAGGGTCATTTCAGGTTCCCTATCCTCAGCTGCCCAAGTAACTAACTGGGGACATTGCCCTGGGCACCTGGGCGCCACTCTAGGTTCATGTCTCTTACCAACCCTAAGGTGGTTCCCTTAATTAAGTTATGTGATTCCCTGCTCCTCTATCCAACCTTGTTTTATCCCCAATCATCCCGTTTCCCCAAGTTCCCCCCATCCTCCCCTTCTCACTTTTCTCTCCCCATCTCCCCTTACCTCCATCCCACCCCACCCCCAAGGTCCTAATTTTTGCCCAGGAATCTTGTCTATTTCCCATAGCAGGGATAATAACTATATGTTTTTCTTTGGGTTCACCTTCTTATCTAGCTTCTTTAGGATCACAAATTATAGACTCAGTGGGTACCCCTTTCTCAGGAGATCGCTTCCTAAGTATAACCCCAGCAGCACAGACATTAAGGGCAAAATTGAATAAATGGGACCTACTGAAACTGACAAGCTTCTGTAAAGAAAAGGACACTGTCACTAAGACAAAAAGGCAACCTACTGACTGGGAGAAGATCTTCACCAACCCCGCAACAGACAAAGGTCTGATCTCCAAAATATATAGAGTACTCAAGAAACTAGACTTTAAAAGGCTAATTAACCCAATTAAAAAAATGGGGCACTGAACTGAACAGAGAATTCTTAACAGAAGAAGTTCAAATGGCCAAAAGATACTTAAGGTCATGCTCAACCTCCTTAGCAATCAGGGAAATGCAAATCAAAACAACTTTGAGATATCTTCTTACACCTGTCAGAATGGCTAAAATCAAAAACACCAATGATAGCCTTTGCTGGAGAGGTTGTGGAGAAAGGGGTACCCTCATCCATGATTAGGTTTAAAATGAGAAATTGACATTATGTTACCATAAACATCCAACTTTTACAATCATTAATAATACTTTTTATCTCTTTGTCCCTTAAACTTTCTATAATCTATCTTTCTATCAGTCTGTCTATCATTCAATCTGTTTATCTATTATCAATCTTTTATCTATCAACTATCTATCATTTATCTATCTATAATCTTCATTGTTATCTACCAATCTGTCTGTCTGTCTATCTATCTATGATCTCCCTTACCTCTATATACTTGTCATGTATATCTAGTTAATTCTTTCCCTTTGTTGACAGAACTTTTTCCCTGTCTGGTCCAGCAGCTGTTCTATCCCAAAGAAACAAACATTAATCATAAACTGTTTGGCCTATTAAATCAGGCTACTTAATAACTCTTATAACATATATTAGCCCATAATTATTGTCTGTGTCAGCCCCGTGGCTTGGTATCTTTTATCAGTGATGCAGTCTCATCTTGCTTCCTCTGTGTCAGGATGACAACTGCAGACTTGCTTTCCTCCTTACAGACTTCTCCTATTTTGGATGCCCTGCCTGTACTTCCTGCCTGATTGCCATGCCTATACTTCCTGCCTAGCTACTGGCCAATCATCATTTTCTTAAAATTGAAGTAGCAAATCTTTACTGGGTATAAGGCCATTGTGTCACCGCAGTCCCTACTGAATTTCAAGTGATATATTTATTCTATATATACCTTTAAATAGTGCAAACTTTACTCAGTTTCATAGTATGTCATCTATTCATAAGATTTTACAACAATATAAGATAAATATATCCAAATAACTATCATAGAATATGGAAGACCAACTAAAATATTCCATGATCCTGAGACATACTACAGAATTTAAACTTTCATGTTATACTAGAAAACATTGTTATTACAGAAACAATGACTGAAAATATAATTCAGTACATTTTATTCTTTGTATATATTTTCTTTAATTCTTCATGCAAAATTACATTAGTCTTATAACTTCATATTTGTACTTAATTTTATGCATGTATTTCATTAATATATCTTTATATTTATCATTTTATATTCATGGATGAAATGGGAATTTCTAAACTTAAAAAAATGTTTTGAATATTGAATATATATTTAACTGTTAAGTAACCATGCAAATTAGCATTTGAATAAAGGATTAGGATATGATAATCAAGTCTATGTCTTTAGAAAGAAAATACCACCATTTGCTTAAGCTGAATATTCCCTAAAGTACTGAATAATTTTGAGATAGCCCATTTGGTAGAACTGGTTGATTATTTTCCAGGTGGTAGAAGAAATGCAGGACTATAATAATAGCAACTTTCATTTTCAGAAGACTGAAAGGTAGCAAGTATAATCTTTATGATTTTTTTCTATAGAGAGTTTTAAACTTTTGCAAATTTTGCAACCTGTGTTGCTTCCTATACTACCTGCCTCATACCTAGATCTGACCTTCTGTGGCTGAAAATTAAGTCAAGTTTTTTATATGGTTGCATTTACCAGAGCAAATAAAGCAGTTTGGGTGAGTTAGAAAGTTGGGAAACATTTTCAGCAGCTGTTGCTGCTGTTTATACCCAGAGAACCTGCCAGAGCACCCTGAAGCAGCATGCAGCAGTTTAGCCTCACGGTTTCTGTTACTGTTTCTTTCTGGAAACTGAATATTTACATTGTTTTTTCTAGCAGCTGTTTAACCAAATCTATCTAAAGAGTTCCAGTGATACAGCTGCTTGTTGTTGTTGTTGTGTGTGTGCTACAGGCAATAAATTGACAGAATAGTTTGTTTTCTTTTTTTTTCTTTTGATACACAGCAAATGTTTAGGCTGGAAATATTCTCTGAATGACAGAATGCAAGGTATGAAAAATATTAGAAACATTTTCATGAAATATGTGTCCCTGTGAGATAGGTCTGATTTATACCTTAAGACATTGTGCCCCTCACCCATAAGCACTAGTTTATTCATTCCTTGAAAAACTCTCCATCTTATAGATGTGTGATCTCTTATTATAAAACATAAATGTATTTTCCATGTGATTGAAATATTATTCTGTCTCTCTTTTCACTGCTTGTGGACCAAGTTAAGAAAAAAAAGAGGCCGGGGGGTGGTGGCGCAAGCCTTTAATCCCAGCACTAGGGAGGCAGAGGCAGGCGGATCTCTGTGAGTTCGAGGCCAGCCTGGACTACAAGAACTAGTTTCAGGACAGGAACCAAAAGCTACGGAGAAACCCTGTCTCGAAAATCAAAAAAAAAAAAAAGAGAGAGAAGAAATTTAAATGTAAACCATTCAAACAAAACAGTGAAACAAAATAGGAAAGTTGTTTACAAAATATTGTTTACATAATGTTCTCTATCATTTTTATTTAATTAGTTTATCTTCATATAAGCTCCATATTTCAGCATGCAACACCAACCACTATTCTTATATTAAACATAAGCCTTTTAGAGATTTAAAATAAGTGACATGACTTATACCATCTGTAACTAAAGAGATGTTATTCAATTTAAAGCAATATAATTGATTTAGTCTAATAACATTCTGAACTCAGTTCAGGGAGAAATTTAGTTGACCTCTGTGCTTGAATTTGACAAATTGTCATTTTTACTACAATTATTCATCAGAATGTTAATGTAGGTTATGTTTCATGACTTTTCAAAGGACTTCCCTATAATATTATTTTGAAATACAAACTGATTTTTGTAGTCATATTACCAAAAACATTATATAATTTGATATAATATATGAATAACCTGCCTTTTCTCTTAACCCATAGTAGCCATTTGCAATAACATTACAATTTCATATTTATTATTAGTTTGAGAGTGTTTTATAACCTGATATGTGAATGCATAAGTCACAAAACAATTCCACACTAGTTTGGAATTATGATTAATAAATGGGTTATTTATTTAAGGGGAAAAAAACTTACAGATCACTATCCCAGACAACAGCCCTCTACGCGATCAGGAACAAAGTCTAATAGCCAGAAGCCTGAAGCAAGAGAGAGAGATAGCACACATGGCTACCGTTGCTTTTTAAAGCAAAAAAGACTCTCCCAAATGGGCTGGTATCTTAAAGGCTGTTGGCTGAAAGAGCGAAAGGAGCTCCCGCAGCACCACCCCTTTTGTTTAAGTAGGAGAGTTCCAAACCCAATACAAAACAATATACACTAGGAACAGATATCAAGTATAAGACTAGAATTACAATCAGCATATGTTCCTTGCTTGTATTAGAAATGGCTTGGCTAGATCATAAGAGGACAATAACTACAACTATCTAATCTTCAACACTATTGAAGGTCTGAGAAGGATATAATATTATTTGAGCAGGCAGGAAGTACAATCAAGTAGCTTCCAAAGCGAGCAATATATGACAGAGACAATTAGCTCCCTGAGCAATCACCCTAGTCTTATTTTGCAACGTTGAAGCAACTAACTTTGAACAACTATTGACCTATAATAATCAATACCTGTATATCTTAAAGACTGAAACTTCATTTTAGAATATCAAATAATCTGCAAATAAATGTGCAACAAATGAGGACAGTGACCTCAAAATGTAAACAATCTATAAGCATTTTGAGGAGAGGTAGGAGTAATATATAATGCAATATTAAACTATATCCTATAAGTTGTATCAATATACAAAATGTCCTAAACTGAGGTAGAAACATGCATATATACAATCTGACAAAATAACTTTGCATATGTGTGCAAGTGTAAACAAAGTAACAGCTATAATTTGAACTTGTTTCAATACACAAAAACTATACCAATGTAAATATAGAAATTATCCATAAATAATAGCCCAAAAGTATTCACTCTATTAGCCACTATTACTAATCTCTCATTTTTTTATCCCAACCCTCTATCTAATACAAGTAATAAACAACAACCCCTAAACAGTGTTCACAAAGCTATTGATAATTTTTTTTTGAGATGGTGGCGCATCGTCTTCTAGAATTGCTTCCTGATGTCATGGGGGTGATGTTCTCTTAATGGTATCCTGCAAAAATTAAGTGGTGGTTAAGTTTGAAAATTAATGTCTGGTATATTTGCAAACAATTTCTGAACAGTCAATAAGAATTTTGTTTTGTTTTATTTTGTTTTTCAACGTTCTCTTTCTGAGTTCTGGCCAGAATATGAGAAGGTGCACCATTTCAGCTGCTGATACCCAAAACAAGTGGTCTTATAGTAGTGCTATCTGCATCACAATGTCATCTCAACTAGGCAGAGTTGTTGCTGTGGGGCCCCATATACTTCCTGGAAACTTCAAAGATTACTGCAGAAAAAGGATCTATAGGAAAATCTATGCTCATCACGAAAAAACTTAAATATCATTTATATAAACATAAATACAATGAAGAATATGATATAGACAAAAAAGGAATGGAAAAGGAAAATTTTTCCTAAAGTCTTTCTTCTGTCCCACACCAGATGATTCCTGATATGAGACAGAAACTCTGAATGTTCCTTTTAACAACAAGCTTGGATTTAGAGGAGTACAGAGCCATTGTCCAACTCCAAAACCAGATGTGTGTGTTTGTGTGTGTGTGTGTGTGTTTGTGTGTGTGTGTGTGTGTGAATTTAAGTGTAAACAGTACCTGGATTAATAAACCATATTCTGTTTTCTAGATGATCCTTAGTGGATAGTTATTTTTCTTCTGTCAGCATACAAACATCCAAGATCTCTTGAATTTTTGATAATGTGTATTTTCCTGCAAAGATGAGAGCAGAATCCTGCCCTAACCCTTATGAGCTTTACTTACCACCTGTATGATTGTCACCATTGTGGATGTGGTATCATTTCTCTTTTTCAAATGGTTTCATCTTTTCAAAGCAAATATTTATTAATTTTCATTGTATCCATAATTTTTCTTCTCCTCTGGAAACAAGAGAAAAACCTCTTCCCAAACATAGTACATCTCCTGGTTTCTATTGTGAGGTCAACACATCTTTGAAATATACTGGTTGATTCAATTCAGAAGGTTTTTTTTTCCATTTTCCAATGTCTCTCTGCTGTTATTGTTCCTTTCTCATTAGCATTAAGAAAATTCAAGATTATTACAGCATTATGCAATCTATTTCTGGGGGTATTTTCCATCCCTTTCTGTTTTTCAGCATATCCTTTATAGTATGACTTGACCTTTCTATAACTGCCTGACCTGTAGGATTATTTGTTATACCTGCAATGCGCTTTACATTATAATAAGCAAAATAGTTTTTCATTTTCTTAGATACATGTGCTGGACCATTGTCTGTCTTTATTTGTGCAGGTATACCCATGATGGCCATAACCTCCAATAAATGTGTGATCACTGAATCAGCCTTTTCTGAGCTCAAGGCAGTTGCCAATTGAAAACCTGAATATGTGTCTATGGTGTGGTGTACATATTTTAATTTACCAAATTCCATAAAGTGGAATACATCCATCTGCCAGATTTTATTCCTTTGAGTACCCTTTGGGTTACTCCCTGCAGGCAGCAATGTTTGATTGTAGAAAGAACAAGTAGGACACCTCTTTATAATCTTTTTAGCTTGTTGCCATGTAATATAAAACTCTTTCTTTAAACATTTGCTATTGACATGATTTTTTTTAGCAATTCTGAGGCCTGTAGCATGTTTCCAATCAATAATTGATCAATTACTGCATTGCTTTGTGCTAGAGGACCTGGCAGACCCGTATGGGAGGGGATGTGTGTTGTGTACATGGGACAAAGCCTATTCAGGATCGTGTTTTTCACCTAGATAAACAATGAAGTCAATTCTGTACCATCTGGTATAAATTCAGCAGTTTCAATATGAAAGATAACTCTTTCTGCATATTATGAATCAGTAACTATATTAAGAGTTTCTTTAAAATCTCTTAGAACCATAAGAATGGCATATAATTCTGCCTTCTGGACAGAATTATAAGGACTTTGTTCCACCTTACTCAATTCTTCTGATTTGTAACCTGCCTTCCTTGATTTATTTGCATCAGTATAAAATGTATGGGCTCCAGTTACTGGAGCATCACATACAATTTGGGGAAGAATCCACGAAGTTCTCTTTATAAGGTTAAGTCTATTGCTTTTGGGAGAGTTGCTATTAATTTCCTCCAAAAATTTAGCATAAGCTCTTTGTTATGGTTTATTGTCTTCCCATAATATTTTTTTTTATTTCATCAGTAATGAAAGAAACTGTAATTTCTGTTGGGTGTGTGCCTGCCAGTTGGCGAAGTCTCAGTTTACTTTTATAATTAATTCAGAGACTTTTTCCACACAAGTTTTTAATTAGTTTATGTGGTATAAAGATTCATTCTAAAATAATATCTTCCCTCCGCATTAAAATTCCCATAGAAGAAATTCTGGAAGGCAATATGACTAGGATGCAACTAAGATGTGGATTCACCCTATCCACATGTGCCTTCTGTAATTTTTCTCAACCAATGTCAGTTCCTTTTGTGCTTTAGCTGTTAATGTGTGTATGTTTGTGTGTGCATGTGTATTTTATTGCCTTATATAAATATACAATTTTAAAATGTATAAAAATAATCATGGACTGAAATTTACAATATAGATTTTTTTATTCATATTTGGAATTTTTTAATATAAATTTTATATTTGGAATATATACTTAATATTATTAAATAGAAAAACTATATTTATGAGCTATTATACTTAAAATATTCATAAGTGTTACAAAAGAATAAATTATAACTACATTTCATATTGACCTTAATTTTCTAGATTCAGACTTACTATTAATGATTTTGAAAAATACATATTTAGGCCGGGCGGTGGCAATGCATGCCTTTATTCCCAGCACTCAGGAGGCAGAGGCAGGCGGATCTCTATGAGTTTGAGGCCAGCCTGGTCTACAAGAGCTAGTTCCAGGACAGGAACCAAAAAGCTACAGAGAAATCCTGTCTCGAAAAATCAAAAAAAAATACATATTTAGAAAATAAGAATTTTATTGAAGTCTAGTTAACTTTTGATGATTTTCTCAAAGAAAAACAATGGTAAAACTAGTCTGTGCCTCAGTGAAACAAATAGCTCTAAAACAAGAATCAATATAAAGCATCAGCCTGAGAAGGTATATGTATTTCATAATTATCAGTAGTATGCTCTTTTCTAAACATTTTTTCACTGCTTAAACAGCAGTATTTTCAGTAAGTTAATAAATAGGCTTTTAGCCAGGTTAGGTTGGCACATGCCTTTAATCGTAGCACTCAGGAGGCAGACACAGGTGGATTTCTGTGAGTTTGAGGCCAGTGTTGCATACAAGAGCTAGTTTGAGGACAGACTTCAAAGCTACAGAGAAACATTGTTTCAAAAAACCAAAACAAACAAATAGGCTTTAAAAATGTTTCTGTAATCTTGTTGAGACTTACTTTATGACAGGCTTGGTATAAGATCCAGAGTAATTATTTTTAAACATAACAAAAACAATCTTCATGTTATAAAAGTTATGCCTGATTTATTTTTGTACACTTCACAAATAAGACAATGACATTTTATAGAGCTGATAGAAAATATCCATGTGAATAAATAGTAAGAAGAGCCATAGGACAGAGAATTTTGGAAAATAGCTACCATTTTTGAAAAAATAGTTCTCTACCATCAACTACATTAATTACTCAATTTTCATTAAATAATATATTCTTCAGAGACATCATGAGGGTAGAGAAAAAGATAAGAATACTAGTAACACATCCATTCATTTACCAAACACTATGTATAATGAAATAATTTTATTGTACTTTAATACATTGAAAAAACAGAATGAAAGTTATTAGAAAATTAAAATCACCTAATGACCTATTATTTTACATTAGATTATTTATCTGTATAAGGATATACATAACAATGAGTTAAAGTATTTTCAGAAAAACATAATTTCTTATAATTTGAAAGATACATATGAGGCATTCATATTTATCTCAATGTAGTAGAAGCCAATTTTCAATTTAGAAGAAGACATTGTTGCTCGTGCTCTCTGTCCTTCTGCTCCTGATTTGGACCTTGGGGTTGTAGTCCAGTGCTCCAATGTGGGACTCTGTCTCTGTCTCCTTTCATCTCCTGATGAAGGTTAATAACCAGGAGGATCACTGTATGTTTTTCTTTGGGTTCAACTTCTTATTTAGCTTCTATAGGATCATAAATTATAGACTCAATGTTCTTTATTTATGGCTAGAAACCAAATATGAGTGAGTACATCCTATTTTCCTCTTTTTGGGTCTGGCTTACCTCACTCAGGATAGTGTTTTCTATTTCCGTCCATTTGCATGCAAAATTAAAGAAGTCATTGTTTTTTTACTGCAGAGTAGTACTCTAATATGTATATATTCCATACTTTCTTCATCCATTCTTCCATTGAAGGGCATCTAGGTTGTTTCCAGGTCCTGGCTATTACAAACAATACTGCTATGAACATAGTTGAGCATATACTTTTGTTGTATTTTTGTTTTTGGAACTCAGGACCGCGAGGGGTGCAACAACACACTGAGACAGTGGGGATGTTCTATTGGGAACTCACCAAGGCCAGCTGGACTGGGTCTGAAAAAGCATGGGACAAAACCGGACTCGCTCAACATAGTGGACAATGAGGACTGCTGAGAAGTCAAGAACAATGGCATTGGGTTTTGATTCTACTGCACGTACTGGCTTTGTGAGAGCCTAGGCTGTTTGGATGTTCACTTTACTAGACCTGGAAGGAGGTGGGAGGTCCTTGGACTCTCCACAGGGCAGAGAACCCGGTCTGCTCTTCTGGCTGATGAGAGAGGGGGAGTTGATTGGGGGAGGGGGAGGGATATGGGAGGCGGTGGAGGAGAAGAGACAGAAATCTTTAATAAATGAATAAATAATAATAAAAGAATAAAAAGGATCTGATCTCAGCACCAGGAGAACCATCATTGGGGAGAGTTTTGGACCACGGCAGCAGCCCTGGACAGGGAAATCAGACGTTCCTCATCCTCCCTATACTTCCTGGGCTTCCTGCTGGGCCTATACACCCAGTATATAGCCTCTCTCTTCCTATCCCACCCAGCTTGCATCCAGAACCCTCCCCCCTTCTGCCTCCCTTCCCACTTTGGGGTGCTGGGGCCTAATCCCAAGGGCAACCTTGCGGGTGGGAGCTCTTTTGTTTCAGTAGCCTGCCTGCAGCAAGCAAGGTAGGCACTTTGTTTAAGAGCTACCCAACCAGCACGGAGATCTGATCTCAGCACCAGGAGAACCATCATTGGGGTGAGATTCAGATCCGCGGCAGCAGCCCGGGACATGGAACTCAGATGTTCCTCATCCTCCCTATACTTCCTGGGCTTCCTGCTGGGCCTATAATCCCAGTATACTGCCTCTCTCTTCCTAGCCCACCCAGCTTGCATCCAGAACCCTCCCCCCTTCTGCCTCCCTTCCCCCTTCAGGGCGCTGGGGCCAAATCCCTAGGGCAACCTAACGAGTGGGAGCTCCTTTGTTTCAATAGCCTGGCTGCAGCAAGCAAGGTAGGTGCTTTGTTTATGAGCTACCCAACCGGAACGGAATCTGATCTTGGCACCAGGAGAGACATCACTCTAGCACCAGAAGAGCCATCACTGGGGAGTGCCATCACTGGGAAGGTACATCAGTAGGCAAAGAGACCTGATCCTGTAAAAGAAGATCCATAGGGAAGCATTCTGAGGAAGAGATGGGGAGGCGCCAATGCAAGAATTCACCCAATAATCTGAAAAAAAACATGAAACCACCAGAACCCAGCGACCTCACAACAGGAGGACATGAACACCTTAATCAAGAAGAAGTAGAAAAAACTGACTTTATGAAAGTGATTGACACCCTTAAATAGCATGTTAAAAAAATGCACTTATAGAAATGGATGAAAAGTATAACAGAAAGTTTGAAGAATTGAATAAATCAGTGAAAGATACCCTAGGATACCAAGGAAAAACAATCAAACAGATAATGGAAACAGTACAAGACATGAAAACTGAAATGGAGGCAAAGAAGAAAACACAAACAGAGGGCTGGCTGGACATGGAAAATCTAGGTAAATAAATAGAGACTACAGAAACAAGCATAACCAGCAGAATACAAGAGATAGAAGAAAGAATCTTAGATTCTGAAGATAACATAGAGAAAATAAACACACTGATCAAAGAAAACAGCAAGTCCAACAAACTCTCATCACAAAACCTTCAGGAAATATGGGACACAATAAAATGACCAAACCTAAGAATAATAGGAGTAGAAGAAGGAGAAGTGCAGCTCAATGGTCCAGAAAATATATTTAAATAAAATTATAGAAGAAAACTTTCCCAACCTAAAGAAAGATGTACCTATGAAGGTTCAAGAAGCATACAGAATACCGAATAGGCTGGATCAAAAAAAAAATCCCCTTGCCATATAATAATCAAAACACAAAGCATACAGAATAAAGAAAGAATATTACGAGCTGCAAAGAAAAATGGCCAAGTTACTTATAAAAGTAAACCTATCAGACTTACACCTGACTTCTCTATGGAAACCATGAAAGCCAGTAGGTCCTGGATAGATTTACTGCAGAAACTAAGAGACCATGGATGCAAGCCCAGACTACTATACCCAGCCAAGCTTTCATTCACTATAAATGGAGAAAACAAAAATTTCCAGGATAAAAACAAATTTGAACAATATGTAGCCACAAATCCAGCCTTACAGAAAGTAATAGAAGGAAAATCACTAACCAAGGAGTCCAACAATGACCACAATAACTCAGACATCTAGAGACCCTTCACCAGCACAACTCAAGGAAGGGAAACACACAAACTCTACTACTAAAACAGTGACCGGAGTTAACAGCCACTGGTCATTAATATCACTTAATGTCAATGGACTCAATTCACCTATAAAAAGGCACAGGCTAAGAGATTGGATACGAAAACAGGATCCAGCATTCTGCTGTTTACAAGAAACACACCACAACCACAAAGACAGGCACCTACTCAGAGTAAAGGGCTGGGAAAAGGCTTATCAAGCAAATGGTTGTAAGAAACAAGCAGGTGTGGCCATACTAATATCTAACAAAGTTGATTTCAAACTTAAATCAATCAGAAGAAATGGAGAGGGACATTTTATACTCATAATAGGAACAATTCATCAGGAGGAAGTCTCAATCCTGAATATCTATGCCCCTAATATAAAGCACCCATTTACCTAAAAGAAACATTACTAAAACTCAAGGCAGCCATCAAACCACACACACTAATAATAGGAGACTTCAACACTCCTCTCTCACCAATGGACAGGTCAATCAGACAGAAACCTAACAGAGAAATTAGAGAATTAATGGAGGTAATGAATCAATTGGACTTAACAGACATCTATAGAATATTCCACGCAAATAGGAAAGAATATACCTTCTTCTCTGCAGCTCATGGAATCTCCTCGAAAACTGACGACATACTTTGTAACAAAGCAAACTTCCACAGTTACAAAAAAATATTAGTAACCACCTGTGTCTTATCAGATCACCATGGATTAAAGTTAGAATTCAGC
This sequence comes from Neodon shergylaensis, assembly GCA_025134845.1. Classification (NCBI taxonomy): domain Eukaryota; kingdom Metazoa; phylum Chordata; class Mammalia; order Rodentia; family Cricetidae; genus Neodon; species Neodon shergylaensis. The sequence continues at coordinate 728,309 of JABTXL010019933.1, read as the reverse complement.
AACAATGCTACCCCCAGAAAGCCTACAAACTCATGGAAACTGAACAGTCAACTATTGAACCATACCTGGATTAAGGAAGAAATAAAGAAAGAAATTAAAGTCTTTCTTGAATTCAATGAAAATATAGAAACAACATACTCAAACTTATGGGAAACTATGAAAGCAGTCCTAAGAGGAAAGTTCATAGCACTAAGTGCCCACTTAAAGAAAACAGAGAAAGCACACATTGGAGACTTAACAGCCCACCTGAAAGCTCTAGAAAAAAAGAAGCAGACTCACCTAGGAGGAGTAGAAGACTGGAAATAATCAAACTGAGGGCTGAAATCAACAAAATAGAAACACAGAAAACAATCCAAAGAATCAATGAAACAAAAAGCTGGTTCCTGGAGAAAATCAACAAGATTGATAAACCCCTATCCAAACTAATCAAATGGCAGAGAGAGAATTTGCAAATTAATAAGATCAGAAATGAAAAGGGGGACATAACCACAGACACAGAGGAAATTCAGAGAATCATTAGATCTTACTACAAAAGCCTGTATGCCACAAAACTAGAATATCTAAAAGAAACGTGCACATTTTTAGATAAATACCATATACAAAAATTAAACCAGGACCAGGTGAACAATCTAAATAGACCTGTTAGTCGTGAAGAATTAGAAGCTGTTATCAAAAACCTCCCTACCAAAAAAAGCCCAGGACCAGATGGTTTCAAAGCGGAATTCTACCAGATCTTCCAAGAAGACCTAATACCTATACTCCTTAGTCTTTTTCACAATATAAAAACAGAAGAGTCATTGCCAAATTCCTTTTATGAAGCTATAGTTACTCTGATACCAAAACCACACAAAGACTCAGCCAAGAAAGAGAATTACAGGTCAATCTCACTCATGAACATCGATGCAAAAATCCTCAACAAAATACTGGCAAACCGAATCCAAGAACACATTAGAAAAATTATCCATTATGATCAAGTAGGCTTCATCCGAGAGATGCAAGGCTGGTTCAACATACAAAAATCTATCAATGTAATCCATCATATAAATAAACTGAAAGAAAAAAGACATATGATCATTTCATTAGATGCTGAAAAAGCATTTGACAAAATTCAACATCCCTTTATGATAAAGGTCTTGGAGAGATTAGGGATACAAGGGTCATACCTAAATATAATAAAAGCTATATACGGCAAGCCGACAGCTGACTTTAAATTGAACGGAGAAAAACTCAAAGCCGTCCCACTAAAATCAGGAACACGACAAGGCTGTCCACTCTCTCCATACATCTTCAATATAGTGCTTGAAGTTCTAGCAATAGCAATTAGACAACATAAGTCGATCAAGGGGATTTGAATTGGAAAGGAAGAAGTTAAACTTTCGTTATTTGCAGATGAAATGATAGTGTACATAAGCGACCCCAAAAAATTCCACCAAAGAACTTTTACAGCTGATAAACACCTTGAGTAATATGGCCGGATACAAGATCAACTCCAAAAAATCAGTCGCCCTCTTATATACAAAGGATATGGAAGCAGAGAGGGAAATCAGAGAAGCCTCACATTTCATGATAGCCACAAACAGCATAAAATATCTTGGGGTAACTCTAACCAAGTAAGTGAAAGATCTATTTGACAAGAACTTTAAGGCATTGAAGAAAAAAGTTGAAGAGAATACCAGAAAATGGAAGGACCTCCCTTGCTCTTGGATTGGGAGGAGTAACATAGTAAAAATGGCAATTCTACCAATGGCAATTTATAGATTCAATGCAATCCCCATCAGGGTCCCATCAAAATTCTTTACAGATCTTGAGAGGAGAGTAATCAACTTTATATGGAACAACAAAAAACCCAGGATTGCCAAAACTATCTTATACAATAAAGGATCTTCTGGAGGCATTACCATCCCTGACTTCAAACTCTATTACAGAGCTACAGTAATGAAAACAGTGTGGTACTGGCATAACAACAGAGAAGTCAACCAATGGAATCGTATAGAAGACCAGGATTTTAACCCACAAACCTATGAACACCTCATTTTTGATAAAGGAGCTTAAAGTATACAATGGAAGAAAGAAAGCATCTTCAACAAATGGTGCTGGCAAAACTGGATGTCAACCTGTAGAAGAATGAAAATAGACCCATATCTATCACCATGCACAAAACTCAAGTCCAAATGGATCAAAGACCTCATTATCAGTCCAAACACACTGAACCTGATAGAAGAGAAAGTGGGACGTACCCTACAACAGATAGGCACAGGAGATCTCTTCCTATGTATAACCCCAGCAGCACAGACATTAAGAGCAACATTGAATAAATGGGACCTACTAAAACTGAGAAGCTTCTGTAAAGCAAAGGACACTGTCACTGTGACAGAAAGGCAACCTACTGACTGGGAGAAAATCTTCAACAACCCTGCAACAGACAAAGGTCTGTTCTCCAAAATATATAGAGAACCCAAGAAACTAGACTTTTAAATGCTAATTAACCCAATTAAAAAATGGGGCATTGAACTGAACAGAGAATTCTCAACAGAAGAAGTTCAAATTGCCAAAAGACACTTAAGGTCATGCTCAACCTCCTTAGAGATCAGGGAAATGCAAATCAAAACAACTTTGAGATATTCAGAATGGCTAAAATCAAAAACACCAATGATATCCTTTGCTGGAGAGATTGTGGAGGAAGGGGTACCCTCATCCATTGTTGGTGGGAATGCAAACTTGTGCAACCACTTTGGAAATCAGTATGGCAGTTTCTCAGGAAATTCAAGATCAACCTACCCCTGGACCCAGCAATACAACTCTTGGGAATATACCCAAGTGATGCCCTATCATATGACAAAAGCATTTTTTCAACTATGTTCATAGCAGTATTATTGGTAATAGCCAGAACCTGGTAACAACCTAGATGTCTTTCAATGGAAGAATGGATGAAGGAAGTGTGGAATATATACACATTAAAGTACTACACTGTGGTAAAAAAACAATGACTTCTTGAATTTTGCATGCAAATGGATGGAAATAGAAAATACTATCCTGAGTGAGGTTAGCCAGATTCAAAAAGAGGAACATGGGATATACTCACTCATAATTGGTTTCTAGCCATAAATAAAGGTCACGGAGTCTATAATTGGTGATCCTAAAGAAGTTCAATAAGAAGGTGAACCCAAAGAAAAACATATTGTTATCCTTCTGGCTATGGGAAGTAGACAAAATTGCCGGTGGAAAAATTGGGATCTTGGGGGTGAGGTGGGATGGGGGTAAGTGGAGATGGGGAGAGAAAAGTGAGAAGGGGAGGATGGGGGGAACTTGGGGAATCAGGATGATTGTGATAAAGGAAGGTTGGATAGGGGAGCGGGGAAGCACAAATCTTAATTAAGGGAGTCACCTTAGGGTTGGCCAGGAGCCAAAGGCGATGTCCCCAGTTAGTTCCTTGGGCAGCTGAGAATAGGGAACTGAAATGACCCTATCCTATAGCAATACTGATGAATATCTTGCATATCACCATAGAACCTTCATCTAGTGATGGATGGAGATAGAGATAGAGACCCACACTGGAGCATCGGACTGAGCTCCCAAGGTCCCAATGAGGAGCAGAAGGAGGGAGAACATGAGCAAGGGAGTTAGGACCACGAGGGGTACACCTATCCACTGAGACTGTGGGGCTGATCTATTCGGAGCTCACCAAGGCCAGCTGGACTGTGACTGGAATACCATGGGATAAAACCGTACTCTCTGAACATGGCAAACAATGAGGGATGCTGAGAAGCCAAGGACAATGGCACGGGGTTTTGATCCTACTTCATGTTCTGGCTTTGTGGAGCCTAGCTAGTTTGGATGTTCACCTTCTTAGACATGGATGAAGGGGGGAGGACCTTGGACTTTCCACAGGGCATGGAACCCTGACTGCTCTTTGGACTGGAGAGGGAGGGGGAGTAGTGTGGGGGGAGGGGGAGAAGGGTGGGATGAGGAGAGGGAAATGGGAGGCTGGGAGGAGGCGGAAACATTTTTTTTTCTTTTTCTCAACAAAAAATTAATAAAAATAATTAAAGTGGAAGTTGGATCTCCTTTCAACATGTGGTTCCCAGGGATTAAACTCAAGGACTCAGACCTGGTGGGAAGTGCTCTTACCTACTGATCAGTCTGATTGGCTTTAAATATTATCCTTTAAATATATATATATATATATATATATATATAGTGTTTAGAAACTTTCTGTACATACAATTTTTTGAATTATATATTCATATATATATAATTACATATATAATATATATTAGATTTCAATTTATCCACATTATCTTCGGAATATTTCTATCATTGCATTACAAAGATGAAAATGGTAAATTTTTCGAAAGTTAATACAGTCTATTGATTTTAATTAAAATTTCTTTAGTCAACTTGAGATGTACCTAAAAATACAACACAATAAAGGAATTAAATGTTAAAGAAAAGAAAAAAGAAAAGGAAACACACAAAAAAAGAAGACATTGTTGAGTATAATATATTTGTGGAAAAAATCTTATAAGATAGCATTATTTTTACAGACTAAATAAAGAATATTAATAGCCTCAAAGGAAAAAGGCCAAGTAACATATAAAGGCAAACAGAATTATACCTGACTTCTCAAAGAAAACCATGAAAGCCAGAAGGTCTAGGACCAATTTGCTGCATACACTAAGAGACCATGAATGCAAGCCCAGCCTACCATACCTAGCAAAACTTTCAACCACCATTGATTGTTAGTGAATGCCACTAGTTGTTTTCCTGCCACTCAGACTTGAAATAATCACACAGAAACTGTATTATTTGCAATATTCTTTGGGCAATACCTTAAGTATATTCCTTATATCCTAAACCAACCCATCACCATTAATCTATGTATCATGGCATAAAGGCAAAATTTGGCGGAGTCATCTGTATCCAGTAGTGGCTATATGGCTGCTCTCTGATTCCGACTACTCCTCTCTCTCTCTCTCTCTCTCTCTATATATATATATATATATATATATATATATATATATATATATATAT